>OZ022499.1:33795423-33813546 GCA_963989385.1 Ctena decussata | reverse complement strand
GCAGACGATAACATTGCACCGTTTTGTTTTATTAAGGTGTACGGGTGCATTTCCATTTTTGCCGTCATTTTTACAAAGGGGCAATTTTTGTGATTTCTTGTGTGCTTCCCTGGTGGGCAAACCCCTTCCGAAAGTGGGTCTACTTTTAAAGCAAAGAATTTGCTCCTCTAAAAGCATTCTCTTTCTGTTAAGAGTTGATCCCTACTGAAAAGGGAGGCAAAAAATGATAATGGCTGAAACGCTTCTGCTGAAAATGCAATATTTTATGCCAGTCCTTTATGTCTAATGGGGCAGATTTTATTACATGAAAGGGGCCAAACATCGCAGCCACGATATCAAACGGTGATTCAGTGTTTGAAGTGCCTCTTTGATGTACATAGTGGGTTAGATTCAACTGAAACGCAACTAATTTTGCAGGCTGATAAAATATAAAATGATTCACCGACCAATAACAAGGTGAATGGGTACAATTTCAGGGGCAGCTGCTCTGTCATTATCATTTTGCCTCCCTTCTCAGTAGGAGTCAACTTTACTCCTGTTGAAGCAAATCCTTTCCTGTAAGAGTAGACCCTACGTCGTCAAAGAAAGGAAACAAGAAGTCACAAATGGTGTTTCCTTTTTGTTAGTGGTGGGAAAACAGAGAGGTGTACCCATTCGCCTTATTTAATTGAAAAAAAAAATATTTGAGAAAACATGACTTTTTGGATATACTAATTTCTTCTTACCATTTTGCTACCAGTTTCAGTCTGCAAGCGTACATGACGTACCGTATGTCTTCGATTATAAGACTTTTCGCTTCCAAAACAATCCCAAAGATCTAGATCCGTCTTATAAGACGGATCCAGATCTTTGGATTATTTTTAAAGATGGATCTAGATCTTTGGGATTGTTTTGGAAGAGAAACTCCCATTTTATAGTGATATTACACAAGACTGATTTACATATTTGCGGTAATTTTGGAAGGAAAAACCCTCGTCTTATAACCGAATAATTACTGTATACCCTTGCAGATAAGTATGAACAGTGAAATGTACATTGATCTGTGTTACCACTGAATCTTTTGCTGTCCTAACATTCCAATTTAAGGTGAATGGGTACACCACCATTTTTTCTCAAAGGGGGCCAACTTTCATGACTCTATTTGCTCCCTTGGATATAGAAGTTCATCTGAAATAATGTCTACTCTTAAAGGTAAGAATTTGCTCCTATCAGATCAAATTCTTTCCTATAAGAGTTGACCCCCATTGAGAATGAATGCAAAAATGAAAATGACAAAATTACTTCCCCTGAATATGTACCCATTCACCTTAAAGTTATCAAAGAAACACCAAGCCTGAGAGCCGAGTCTAGTGTTTGTATAATGTAGCTGTCGCATGTCCCATATCTGCAGTGACATACAATGTCATTGCAGAATGAAATTGATAATGAAACGGTATGCAAACTTCAGTTGACAAAAATCAAACTTTTTCAAAGTTATTTAATAAGCCTTTGACATGCCTACGTGTTCAAACTTATTACTGAAATGTTGGCATAGTTGACTTGTCTGTCTTAACCCTTTCAATCCAACAGACCAAATGGCAGAAGCATTTCTATACAGCAAATCCAGATGTGACTGCTCTTAATGGGCCGTAGCATCCGAATCTACACTGTTTGTCATACTTTTTATTATTAATTACTCTTCCGAAACAAGAATAAGTTGAATTGTTCATATTCAGAGTTTGAGAGGTATTTTTAAAACTGCACACCAAATACGTTACTGACACTAGGCGATTAGGATAAGTTCTGAATAAGATCCTTTGGAAGCAAAGAATACACCAAAGAAACGAAAATAGCAGACTTGGTATAATTGAGTCTGTTCATGACAGTAAGGAAATGTACGGCACTGGACACGCCCCCTAGCATCGGCCTTAGCAGAACTCTATTTTCTGAATGACTCTGTGCCAATGATCCAAAATGACCAGAAAATATATAAGCTGCGTTGTAATGGTGTACGAAGAGACATTTTACGGCCGCCACATGGCACAACACCAACTGCAGCAGTCTACTTAGCAGTATTGTAAGTACACGTTATTGGGGCGGACCGTAATTAATGTTGTTAGAACTTGTGGTCCAACCCATTTGTATGTTTATTAAGAGGACAATAAAATATGTTTAGACTAGACTGCAGTGAAGATAAATAAGTTCTGAATAAGATCGTTTGGAAGCAAAGAGTACACCAAAAGAACGAAAATAGCAGGTTTCGTTTAATTGAATCTGCTCATGACCAGTGTGACGGTAGAAGGTCACAGATATAAATAGATATGCAAATTACAAACTCGGTAGTTTGTGGTCGAGTAAATGTTGGGGTATATAAGAAAATAAACCGCCCTTGGTGGGTGAGCATGCTTTTCCACCGACGGGGTTTGTTTGCAGGTCGGCCCGCGTTACATTTGGTGGCAGCGGTGGGATAATGACAACTGCCAGACCGGAGTTGCCTTACCCATGTAATTCCCAGGCCAAGTCTCGGGACGAGACTTCTCGGAGGGGAAAGTAATGTGACGGTAGAAGGTCACAGATATAAATAGATATGCAAATTACAAACTCGGTAGTTTGTGGTCGAGTAAATGTTGGGGTATATAAGCAAATAAACCGCCCTTGGTCGGTGAGCATGCTTTTCCACTGACGGGGTTTGTTTGCAGGTCGGCCCACGTTACACCAGTAATGAAATGTGCGACACTGGACACGCCCCCTATCACTGGCTTAATTAAGCAGAACTCTATTTTCAGAATGACTCTAAATGAACTCAATAATTCCAAAGGACCAGAAAATATATAATCTACACTAAGATGATGTACGGGGAGACGTTTTACGGCCGCTTCACGGCACAACACCAGCTACAGTGAATATAAATTTCTATAAAGAACATACAGAAGAGAAATCTTCAATGTCGAGGATGAACTCAGTAAAATATTCCCGAGAAACTTACGGTAAAATACCTAGCAACTGGTTGCTAGACCCAGTGCGGTAAAATTACGGGACGGTGCGATGCTTTTTACATATGAATAAATAACTGAATTGGGCTGCATTATAGTAAAACCTTTCTTTTTATTCTGCGTTTAATTTCTTTATAAAGAAATGCAATACTTTAATACAGTACGGCCATTTTCCATTTTAAAAAGTTACGGTACTGGCCCGTAATTTTACGGTGCCTGACCTGGCAACCAGTTGCCAGGCATTTTACCATAAAATTTACGGGATTTGCTTTTATACATCGAAGCTGCTTCGTCTGGATTGGTAAGAACTTTCACTAAAAATATTGTGAGAGTCGCCGGATATCGGTTAGCTCATTACTGTGCGGATTACTGTGCGGATCTGGGAATCGTGGGTTCGACCCCTAGCCGCGACAGACAAATTGTCTCAGACTATTTTAATCGGACCGCTGCTTGATCGGCCAGGACTTGAGTAATCCTTTAGTGGCTGAAGGGGGAAAGCCATGCATGCCTGACTAATATTCGCTAGAAAGTGCCTGATTTGGCTTAAACCCTGTAACTTAAACATATAACTTTAGTGACATAAGGTCACTTTGCAAAGTACATGTAAACCAAAAGAAAATTATACTCCAACAGTTGCCCCATTAGATAGACGCTCAGGTTACTTGATAAGCAATTTCAACATGTTAATCAAGCTTGAAAAATGCGCAATTCCATTCCCACTTTGAAGTTACGAAAGAAATTAAATAAAAAGCTTCTGCAAGTGGCTTGCCAAAATATAACGATACAGTTCAATTCTTTTTGTATGTAAAGCATATTGCTACAAATTTGTAAAAGATAAACTGCTGGGGCTACATGTATCACAAACTCCTGAAAGTGGCCATACCGAAATTTTCGGTTTGGCCACTTTCAGGAATTTTGCGATACGTACTCAGCGCAGTAAAATGCTTTTAATACACATGAGTTGAATCGCTTTTTGCAAAAGTTAATTAATTCCCAAGTGGGAATGAAAATGCACGTTTGCCAGGCGTGTCATGTGATCAAACGTAACGGACTCTGTCTAGGTCTATACGACACCAATGAGCTGCGCGCCATGAAAGAATGAATTTTAATTATGGAATCCGCGCAGTTTGACCTTATTCTTCCATATTCGAATCAACAAACTATGTAATCCTTCCTGACAAATCAAAAATATGAAAATTTGAAATCAGACCATGTGCATGCTGATCTAAATACTCTCTCTTCCCACAAATAATATGGGAAACCTCGTACGATTTACTATTCATCATGCCGTCACTATTCATCATACCTCGAAGTTTGATGAAAATTAACAGTGAATGAAGGTTGAGGTTGATGAAGGGACATGTTTGATGAAGTGTAATGGAGAATGAGGCTGTAGAAGATTAATGGTATCATATGACGTTTGATGTAGAGTACTTAACCGAGTCATATGAGGTTTGAGGAAGTGTAATGGAGAGTAACTGACTCATGTGAGGTTTAATGAAGAGTACTGGAGACCAACTGACTCATGTAAGCTTTGATGAACAGAAATGTGGAGTAACTTAATCATATGACATTCGATGAAGAGTAATGGAGAGTAACTGAGTCATATTACATTTGATAAAGAGCTATGGAGAGTAACAAAACCATGTGAGGTTTGATGAAGAATAGAAGGACTAACTGAACCATTGAACCATATAAGATTCGATGAAGAGTAATGGAGAGTAACTGAATCATATGAGGTTTGATGAAAAATAATGGAGAATAACTGAATCATATGAGGTTTGATGAGGAATAATGGAGAGTAACTGAATCACTTGAGGCTCGATGAAGAGTAATGATGAGTAACTACATCATACGAGGTTCGATGAAGAGTAATGATGAGAACCTACATCATATGAGGTTTGATGATGAGTAATGATGAGTAACTACATCATATGAAGTTCAATGAAGAGTAATGATGAGTAACTACATCATATGAGGTTCGATGAAGAGTAATGATGAGCAACTACATCATATGAGGTTCGATGAAGAGTTATGATGAGTAACTCCATCATATGAGGTTCGATGAAGAGTAATGATGAGTAACTCCATCATATGAGGTTCGATGAAGAGTAATGATGAGCAACTACATCATGTGAGGTTCGATGAAGAGTGACGATGAGTAATTACATTATATGAGGTTCGATGAAGAGTAATGATGAGCAACTACATCATATGAGGTTCGATGAAGAGTGACGATGAGTAACTACATCATATGAGGTTCGATGAAGAGTAATGATGAATAACTACATCATTTGAGGTTCGATGAAGAGTAATGATGAGTAATTACATCAAATGAGGTTTTTTGAAGAGTAATGATGAGTAACTACATCATATGAGGTTCGATGAAGAGTAATGATGAGTAACTCCATTATATGAGGTTCGATGAAGAGTAATGATGAGCAACTACATCATGTGAGGTTCGATGAAGAGTGACGATGAGTAACTACATCATATGAGGTTCGATGAAGAGTAATGATGAGCAACTACATCATATGAGGTTCGATGAAGAGTGACGATGAGTAACTACATCATATGAGGTTCGATGAAGAGTAATGATGAATAACTACATCATTTGAGGTTCGATGAGGAGTAATGATGCGTTACTACATCAAATGAGGTTCGATGAAGAGTAATGATGAGTAACTACATCATATGAGGTTCGATGAAGAGTAATGATGAGTAACTACATCATATGAGGTTCGATGAAAGTAATGATGAGTAACTAAATCATATGAGGTTCGATGAAGAGTAATGATGAGTAACTACATCATATGAGGTTCGATGAAGAGTAATGATGAGTAACTACATCATATGAGGTTCGATGAAGAGTAATGATGAGTAACTACATCATATGATGTTCGATGAAGAGTAATGATGAGTAACTACATCATATGAGGTTCGGTGAAAAGTAATGATGAGTAACTACATCATATGAGGTTCGATGAAGAGTAATGATGAGTAACTACATCATATGAGGTTCGATGAAGAGTTATGGAGAGTAACTGAACCATTTGAGCTTGATGAAGAGTCATGGAGAGTAATTGAACCATATGAGGTTTGATAAAGAGTAATGGATAGTAAGTGTATCATATGTATTCGATGAAGAGTAGTGGAGCGTAACCTAGCCATTTGAGTTTCGATGAAGAGTAATGGTGAGTAATTGAACCATGTGAGGTTTGATAAAAAGTAATGGAAAGTAACCAAATCATATTACATTTGTTGAAGAGTAATGGTGAGTACTACTAACCGAACCATACCATGTTCGATGAAGAGTAATGGAGAGTAAATAAAGCATATGAGGTTTAACGAAGCGTGTTGAAGATAAACTAAACCCATGTATGGTTTGATGAAGAGAAATGGAGAGTAACTGACTCATGTGAGGTTTGATGAAGAGTTATGATGAGTAACTGAATCAAATGAAGTTCGATGAAGAGAAATGGAGAGTAACTATGTCATATGAGGTTTAATGAAGAGTTATGGAGAGTAACAAAACCATTTGAGGTTTGATGAAGAATAATAAGGAGTAACTGAACCATGGAACAATAAAAGGTTCCATGAAAAGTAATGGAGAGTAGCTGAATCATATGAGGTTTGATGAAGAGTAATGGTGAGTAACTGAACCACTTGAGGTTCGATGAAGAGTTATGATTAGTAGCTACATCATGTGAGGTTCGATGAAGAGTAATAGAGGGTAACAGAGTCATATGAGGTTTGATGAAGAGGTATGAACAGTAACTGAACCATTTGAGGTTTGATGAAGAGAAATGAAGAATAACGAAACCATGTGAGGTTTGATGAAGAGTAATGGTGAGTAACTGAACCATATCAGGTTTGACGGCGAGTAACGGAGAGTAATTGAATCATATTAGGTTAAAGAAAACTAATGGAGAGTAGCCTAATCATATAAGGTTAAATGAAGAGTAATGAAGAGTTATGGAATCATATGAGATCTGATCAAATAGTTTGGGTATGGGTTTTTGTAATTAGATCAAGACGAGCAATTTGGTACCAAAATTGTTTTTCTTTTTAGACGAAGTCTAATAAAATCATCGTTGCCGCCAAAACTTGACTTGATCTCTGTATGGAAGAGCGCATATGTCATGGACTTGTTATTCACCTGTCAGAAGATTTAGTTACATTAAAAATGTTATTATTTGCACTTTGCATTTAGTTTTAAATATGTTTTTCACTTTAACGCTGTAATGATTGATAGAGTTAAGCAGAACGCGAGAAACGCAAATGCCGATGGCTTGAGAAATAAAAAAGATTCTATGGTGCGAAAAGTCTTTCGTAGTAAAAAAAGTAGTTCTTTTCCTTCCAAAGGCTGTACTCGGTGCGTAAGTTTACCGGAACGGACCTAATTACCGGGTCGGACCGGAACGGACCCTTATTATTCATATTTCCAGCCGATTTTTTTTAGATATTTTGATACAATCTACACGCGCAGATTAATTCAAGGCCCTACCTATGACTAACATGTATTATCTTAACTTGCAACCCCTGATTTTGATTTGACAATATCTGATAAGGACTATTGGCGAAACAAATGTCTGTCCGTCAGATAAATTGACGACTTATTGAAACATGATAATGGTGCTAACTGTACAATCGATATACAAAGTTTCCCTTTATACATTTAGACCACTTTAATGTTTCAATTTAAAGCTGAAACACAATAGCTCTACATATTTTCTATGGCTGAATTGTTGGTCATGATACTATGGAACAAAAATTCGGGAATTTTTGTGTTTTTCATTCGCTCCAAGTCTTGGAAGAAAGATAACCAGATTTTTGTATAAGATTATATGATTTTAAGATGAAACGCATATGCGTGGGGTATTAAGAGGCCTACCCATGGCGCAAAATGCTCAAAGAGTATTTTGACTAATATCTCTAATTGATTTGCGCTAGATGGCATACAGAATATGTATTAATATTAAATAAGAGTTATTTAATAAAAAATATTACAAATATCTACTGAAGATAGGGGAAAACGGGTCCGTTCCGGTGTCCGTTCCGGTAATTCAGTCCATTCCGGTCCGTTCCGGTAAATTTACACACCCGGCTGTACTGAACCGGGTAAAATACAGTACCGTATCATCGGAAGCATATCGGAATGTACCGAAGAATGTCAATAATTTACAGACCAGTCTGGTTTCTCGCCATAGTGGATAACCCTAACATAAGGATACTGCTATTCAATAATAATAGGGAGGTTAAGATTTAGAACTTGTACGCGTACGGCTACTGGTAGCTACACGTACACGTACGAGTTAGAATTGTAGTTATGAAAGGTTAAGATGTAACTTGTACGTGTACGTGTACCATTACGGAATGTGGCGAATCATTTTAGATGGTCGAAACAATTATCAAAAAAAAAACCTTCTAATCAGCATAATCTTTAGTCCGTGTGTACGATTGTGGGTTAACATTTTGTTGTCATCTTACCTCCTCTGTACCATGCAATTGTTTTTTTTTTTTTTTTTTTTTTTTTTTTTCTCTCTCTCTTTTTTTGACGAATTTAACGTTTTATTAAACTTAGTGTTAAAACGAAAGCGTATATGCCCGTTTCCCCAATATCACACCCGGTGACCATCTTATATACCAATTTATTCCCAATAATTGCACCGTTACAAAGTCCCGATGGTTTTACGGGAAAGACAGGACATCTGACTGGCAGCCCCTTGATCGTAAAATGTACGGGATAGTTCCGTAATTGTTTAATATGGAAAGCTACTGTATTTTATAAAATATTGCTTAAATCCGCATATAATATTTTTAAATCAAAACACAATGAAACGCGAGATTAAAACAACTTTTTAGCTCACCTGAGCCAGCGGCTCCGGGGGAGCTTATAGGATGGTAAGGCTCCGGCGTCCGTCGTCCGTCGTCCGTCCGTCGTCCGTCCGTCCGTCCGTCCGTCCGTCAACAATTTCAAACGACTTCTCCTCTGAAACCGCAGGGCCAATTGTAACCAAATTTCATATGTAGCCTCTAGGGGACTTAGGAACGAAAAGTTGTTCAAACGGTCCTGGTCACATGACCAACATGGCCGCCACGCCCATATATGGTAAAAACCTAGAAAAATCTTCTTCTCCATAACCAATAGGCCGATGGCCTTGAAACTTGGTATGTAGCATTGGGTACGCGAGTACTACCAAGATTGTTCAAATTATGACCTTGGGTTGACCTTGACCTTTTTTACGGTAAGGTAAAATTTGCTTCCTTATGCTTTTATATGGCAAAATGCTAGAACATAAGATATCTTGGAAACTATTGAAGATTTTGGGCTAAAAATTGGTATCTACAGTCATCTTAATGAGTACATGAAGATTTATGAGTACAAGAGGTCAAGGTCATTCTTTGACCTTTGACCCAGAACTCTGATATTTTGACGATTTCAAACAATCTCCTCAAAAGCCACTGGGCCAATTGAAACCAAATTCCATATAGAGCTTACAGGGGTTGAGGGAATGAAAAATTTATTCAAACCGTCTAGGTCACATGACCAACATGGCCGCCACGCCCATATATGGTAAAAACCTTTAAAAATCTTCTACTCCAGAACCAATAGACCGATGGCCTTGAAACTTGATATGTAGCATTGGGTACTTGAGTACTATCAAGATGGTTCAAATTATGACCTTGGGTTGACCTTGACCTTTTTTATGGCAAGGTCAAATATGGGAAAATGCTAGAACATAAGATTTCATGGAAATTTTTGAAGATTAAGGCCATAAAATTGGTATATGCAGTCATCTTAATGAGTAGGTGAAGATTTGTGTGTACAAAAGGTCAAGGTCATTCTTTGACCTTTGATCCAGAACTCTCGTATTTTGAAAATTTCAAACCATCTCCTCAAAAACCACTTGGCCAGTTGTAATTTAATTTCATCTAGAGATTCCAGGGGTTGAGGGAATAAAAATTTGATCAAACGGTCCAGGTCACATGACCAACATGGCTGCCATGTCCATATATGGTTAAAACCTTAAAAAAACTTCTTCTCAAAAAACAATAGGCTGATCGTCTTAATGAGGTCATGAAGAATTATGAGTACAAGAAGTCAAGGTCATTCTTTGACCTTTGACCCAGATTTCTCATATTTTGACATTTTCAAACATTTCCTCAAAAGACAAAGGGCCAATTGTAAACACATTTCATATAGAGCCTCCAGGGGCTGGTTGAACAAAAATTTGTTCAACTGGTCTAGGTCACATGACCTGCATGGTCGCCATACCCATTTATGGTAAAAACCTTTAATATTTTTCTTCTCCAGAACCAATACACCTATGACCTTGAAAGTTGGTAAGTAGCATGGAGTACTAGAGTACTACCAAGGGTGTTCAAATGATAACCTTGGGTTTACCTTGATCTTTTTTGCAGCATGGTCAAATATGGGAAAATGCTAGAACATAAAATTCATCGAAAGTTTTGAAGATTTTGGCCTAAAATGGCATATATATGGTTGTCTTAATGAGAACATGAAGATTTATGAGTACAAGAGGTCATGGTCATTCTTTGACTTTTGACCCAAGATTCATATTTTGACAATTTCAGACATAAGAAAAAGTCACTTTGCCAGTTGTTCAGGTGAGCGATTCAGGGCCTCATGGCCCTCTTGTTTTACACATTTCCGTCAGTTTCCATCTTAAGGCCGCGTTCGCACGAGCAAAGTTTCTATGTCACAAAAACTTTAACAAAGAAAGTATGCCAGACATTTTGCGTTTACACTGTTCAAATTATTTGTTAAAGAAAATGTGACAAAGAACCTTTGTCAAATAAACTTTGGCAATGAAATATTTGCTGCAGTGTTCACACGACCAAATATTATTCGTCAAAGTTCCCTACGGCAATGAAACAAAATCTTTGTCACATTTTCCTTGTTTATAGCAAAGCTCTTTGTTACATAATCTTTAGCAAAGTTTTTCGTTTACACGGGCAAATTTAATTTATTGAAGTAACTTTACCATATATATTTGTCAAAGAAACATTGTCATATTTTGGCATTTACACAAGCACATTTTTCTATGACAAAGACTGTTTGCCATAGAAAAATGTGCAGCCGTCTTTGTCATAGAAACTTTGCCCGTGTAAACGCAGCTTTACAGTCATGGCACTATCCTGTACTTTTTACGGTGAAGGAAGGCCCTTACTAAAGTCATTTTACTACCCGCGTACACCCACTTCTAAACCATCTCCCATTTTTCGAAAGTTTCAAATGATTACATCGACTGACACAATCATCTGTGTCTCATCCATTTTTTTCTTTTCGTTAATTGGTAATATAACCCATACCCAACCATGATCCCAACGTGTCAGATTTCCCCATTTTGTTTAGGATATAATTGATCCCGACCACCATCCCCAACTCAGTCCCATTTATGATACTAATATGTGGCCACACCATTTTTTAACTGTTAGCTCGGAGTTTGATGGTCCAGACTCATGATCAGAGGTTGCTGGTTCGATTCCAGCTATCGTCACGATTCTTTTATGCATCTGATTGATTTCAGTGCCGTCCGTATCTCAATTAATTTTCCAAAATGTCCTATATGACTAATATATAGTTGAAAGGGCCGTAAAATCCGTAATCTTTCATCTACCCAGCTTACAAATGCGGAGATATCCCTTATTCCTCGCATGTACCACCCTCACTGTAAACATTGGTGTATCTTTTTTACGCTTCACTGATTTCCGAGTGAAAACTTAAATCAGTTCTAAGATATATGCTTTCACCTTTGACATCATAAAATAAAATGTACATTTATGAATTCAATGCGAAAACTGAATTCAAAGTACACGTTTATTAAGCTACGTGTAAACGGCCTCCTAGAAGTAGTCAACGTCTAGAATTTACTTCTAACTGGTAGAGAGTATGCAATTTTTGATGACGTATGCACACAAATCATCGCTAGACGTACACGTACACGTACAAGTTAAAAATCTTAACCTCCCTAATATCAGACATATTTACAGCATTTTGAACTTAGCCAATTTTTATTTTGTTATTATGACATAGCGACAGGGGTTTGAACTTGGAATTTTTTCAATCACAGAAAAAATTTCTCATAGATACCCCATTAGATTTTGGTCCTTTTTTACATTTTAATCATTAAAGGCGTATAGTGTATTTATAACATTGAGTGCAGATAATTTTGCGGGACGTATTCTGAAACCTTGCTTGCAACCAATTTCTTATTTCAACAGAAATAAAAAAAATAAATATTTGTTTCAAATATGTCTTCTTTCACTTCGTCTTATATCTTTTTTTAAAAGATATTTCTTGTCTAATATAATTTGGTTTACCTGTCCGGCCAACCTGAGTTTAGTGGGTAATAAACGCCAACGTCAAGAAACGTTAACCCTTAAACGCCAATAAAAAAAAAAGAGACGACAAAATTTACGTCTGCAAAATTTCAAATAAGGTCTCGACCAAGTGATATCATATTGAGAATTCAAACACAAGAGTGCAAACAGTGTAGATCCAAATGAGGCGGCTCAAAATGAGATGAACGCTGGTTAAAACTGAAAAACAATGCCATGTCTTTTTTTTCCAATTTATAAAACTTTTTGCATCTGGATACTAAAGGCCTTTAAATGCCCTGATTTATGCGCCAAACATATACTGAGAATAAAAAGAACTTTTACTCTTTTTAGTAGCAAAGTATACCATATCTTCATCCCTTGTGAAGAAAACATCGGAATTGTAATTATTGCTTCGGGCTTGTTTATCAATTCATTCGGTGAAGATATTTATGGTATTCATTGTAAAATTGTAAAAAGTGAGTATTCTCGCTGAATTTACTAGTATCAAGGGAAACACAAAGCTAAATACCAGGAGTAAGAGAGACAGTTTATGATACTCTTTTCAGACCCTAGCTGGAATACACTATGGTAGTATGGGATTCTCAGACAAAGAAGTAAAATGCGTCAAGTCGAGAAGATTCAGCTGCGACGCTAGACTGGCACTCAGCCTGTAACTTTAATTTGACAGCACAGTTAGCGCTGTTGCATGACTCTTCCTTGGGAGAAAGGAGGCAGATGTCTTAACCGTTAACAAGGCTCATTTGCACAAAGACTTTCGTTTTCACCCTCCCATTGTCCTGATATGACTGAAATACTGTTGAAAAGGACGTAAATTCGCAAGTCACCTATCCGTCCTTGAGCAAAGAAGTGCAGGTGCACGCAGGGGCGTAGCTAGGAGCAATTACACTGTATGCACAATTATGCTTTATACTCACTGAGGGGGATGATAGGGGGTTTAGCCGCTAAGATATATCAAATTTTCTGTCTGTTGGCAGTTAGCATTAAAATTATGGCCAATTAACAACATTTCAGCATGAAAATACGCAGGTGTGTGTTGAAATTTTGTCAATTTGACAAAATTTCAATACGCACCTGCGTATTTGCGTATAGGTAGCTACGCCCTTGGGTGCACGCTTTCAAAGTCACTGCACTGTCTCTACACTGTAAGAAAATTGTAGCCGTAAACATGGCGAATGCAGTGTAACGTTTGTACTAAAATTCATGTGAAATTGAACCATACTCCATTTTTGGTGTAAAAGTGACACTTTGAGTAACAATACACAGATTACTTGCCTAGTTTACTCAAAATTTGGCATAGCATTGCAGATTTGCAGTATGGTGTAAAATTTCAGTAAAACAAAATGGGTGTTTGAAATAATACACTATTTATGGTGTAAGGTTTCTTCCTTAAAGCGTCATTTTAGTCTTGCTACAGGGTAACAACTCTTAAAGGGTGATGTAACTATGTACAGTATACACTTTTTCTGTGTAATGAAATATCGGTGTAATATTTCTTCGAATCAAGGTTAGCAGCATTCAGTGTAAAAAGTAATTAACTCTTTGTTGACTAGTGGACTTGTCCATCCTTATCATTTGGATGAGTCCATTTCTTGTTTAAGGGTTTCTGGTGGGTGTTTTCTCTTTTACGATATTTTGCATAGAAATTCATGTAGGCAAACAGTGTAGACCCTGATCAGACGCCGCGCTTTGCGGCATCTGAACTGGGTCTGCAATGTTTGCATAATACTCCAAAGCGTGTTTCCAGTTTAAAAAGGGGTTAAACCTTTAAAGTGTAATCTTTCCAGCTTATCGGTGTAATGTTTCACTCATACGGGTGTTTTGTTTCACCTTATTGTGAGTGAGTGAGTGAACTCCGGTTTAACGTCCCACCAACAACGAGGTCATATGGAGACGGGACCTCGGTTTAAAGTCTAATCCGAAAGACCGGAGAAGCGGGGGATCGAACTTGCGACCCCTGGATTGGTAGTCTGGAGTGTTATCCACTACGCTACCGCCTGTTTCTGTTTCTGTTTCCGTAAATCCCGCCAGTAGAATGGCGCACCCAGGTCGTTGACCGGTAGATGTTTTACGTTGATTTGTTGATTTGTTGTTTCACATAAGTAGGTAAATCCAGGAATAGCAGCTATATACACACTATGTACAGACAGGTTAGACTTGTGGTGGCGGCCACATTGATAAATCGGGGATATGGTTTAATTGGACAAATTTCTGTATAGTTGCAACCTTTTTGCATGCAACCGGAAACAGTACCTACGACTCAGAGCCTCCAGCTGCAACAAGACCTCCTCTGCAACACGGGCCCCCTGCAGGCTCATCAGGTTGTGACTATCTAGCAGAATCTTCACCAACTCCGTCCTTGATCGTGATGCCCAGAATTGCTGACCAAACTGACTAGCCAGGAACACCCTGATATCTTTCAATGACGAGTCTCTAATCTCAGCCAGAGCAGGGCAACGAAGGAGAACATGAGGTAAATCTTCTGGGCCGAGTCTACACAACGGACAGGTCTCATCCACACTGTACTGATTGAATCTAGCTTTTGTGGACTGAAGCATATATACTCCTGTCATCATACGTACTTTAGTGACACTTCTTCTAATATCATGCACATTGTTTGCAGCTGATTCCCATACTGTATGAGTAACACCCACCGCCATCGAAGTAAGATTACAGTTAACCAGGGTAGACCTCGTCTGTGCATCTGCAACCAAACGCTGGGTCCAGAACTGACATATTGACTCACGAGTGATCTTTTTCCAGGAGAACTTTGTATAATTTTCAAGACAGGAGGGCTGAGGAAGGTTATACATATCCAAGATGCATTCAACCTTACAAAAGAAACTACCCTGGCATTTAAGTGTCAGCTGTCGAGCCATCAACCCCTTTATCTTCTCATTTCTAGAACGGGCAATGGAGTGGAGTAGACTTAACTGCCTCTTATGTAGTTCGGCCTGTATTGGAAGAGCGCCCAACAGCAGCTGTACTGCCGAAGAGACCGTCCGCTCTGGTAACGATTGTAGTTTCTTCAGAGTTGATACGTGGAACCGTTGTAATTGACCGACTTGGGTGTCAGTCAGCGACAATGTCTCCAGACCGTACAACAACCTGGGAATCACATAGACCTGGTATATCCTAAAGGAGATCTTCGGATTTAGTCCACTCGTACCATGAACCCCAGTTTTCATCAGGGCATACAAGGTCCTTCGGGCTGCACTTATTCTTTCTGTGATATTGACGGAAGTTTCTGATTTTTCTGCCCTAGTCAGGCCAAGATGGATTAACTTTGGTTCAACCCGTACCTCTTTTGAACCTAGCTTCCAAGTAGTTATAATTTCATTGTTTCTTACACTTTTATTAACATTACGTCGTAAAGCTGTACTCTTTTGGGGGTGAATAATATATCTCTTCTCCTGTGAGTTGATATAAGCAAGATTGAGCATTAGCTGCAGTTCATCGTCTCTGGAAGACACTAGGAGAACATCATCAGCCACGGTCGGGCATCCCACATACAGGTCACCAATATACTTCCCTAGAGATCTAGATTCCATCTCCAAGAGAAAGTCATTGAGAAAAGTCTTGTAGAAATGTGTAGATAGAATCCCTCCCTGGCGCACCCCCTGCAGAACAGAGAACGACTGACTCATCTCTCCACCCCACTTGACTCTTGCGGTAAGCCCTCTGTACATAGACCCAATCACCTCCCACAAATGTGAATTTATATTCTGACGATATAGCATCTTCATAAGGATGGGATGACTGACAACATCAAATGCCCTCTGGGTGTCCAGGGCGGCAATGTAGAGAGGTTCCTTTTTCTGCTTAGAGTCCAGAATACATTCAGACAAGAGCAACGATGCCATTGTGGGAGACAGGCCCTGGGTGAATCCGAACTGCAACCCGGATTGGTCATCATTTAGTTCATCAAGCTTGTTCAGGATGACAGACTCAAACAGCTTCCCAAGAATAGAGGAGACCGTAATGCCTCTGTAGTTATCCATCTTACGAGGATCTTTCCCTTTCTTATGAACCGGGGTAATTATACCAGACTTAAATATATCTGGAACCTTCTTCGTTTTTAGAATGTCGTTAAAGATATCTGCTATAATACGGAGCAGAACGTTTCCAGAATATTTTAGATGCTCCGCTGTTAATCCCGTCTCATCCGGTGATTTACCCGAATTCAGAGATCTGATGGCTTGGCGTACTTCCTTTTCACTGATAACAGGCAACCGATCAGGATCCAAACGGGCTATCTCTTGTATTAAGTCTAGCTGGTACAGGGACAGGTCCAAGTAGCTCTGATCATAGTTTGGGTGTGCATCGGGGACAGCCAGATCCTCAAAATATGCTGCAAAAGCTCTGCACTGCTGCAGGCTTTCCCCAACCTCTTCGTTGCCAACAATCAGGGAGACAGGATGACCTTGACGAACTGACTGATTTCTTCGTATAAGGCGGTAGAAATACTGACTTGAGGGATTCTCCATGAGCTCATGGTAGAAAGAGTCCCTGGCACTGGCGAATTCTCTTCTTATTTGTTTTCTGACATTATATTTGGAAAGTTTTCTTTGTATCGTCAAAGGATGTTCTGGGCCTGGAGATCCTGAGCTCCTCACCTTATTGTAAGGTAAAGTTCCTGTCGAATCACTTAACTAGGCGTTGAGATACATTACATGTATTTTAGTTATTTTGTTCCTCTTTCATGTCATATTGCCCAAAACAGCATAATTATCATACAAATTAATATTGGCGATAGATTTGTTTCATACATGATGAAAACTATGCTAAGGGACCGACCATTTGATATTCTGGGGGGGGGGGGGGGCTGTTTTGTTTCACCTTATTGTAAGGTAAAGTTCCTGCCGAATCACTTAACTAGGCGTTGAGATACATTACATGTAGTTTAGTTATTTTGTTCCTCTTTCATGTCATATTGCCCAAAACAGCATAATTATCATACAAATTAATATTGGCGATTTGGCGATAGATTTGTTTCATACATGATGAAAACTATGCTAAGGGACCGACCATTTGATGGGGGGGGGGGGGGGGGGGCTGGTATTCTTGATGGAGACACGACATTTTATTTCACTTGCCTCTGGAAACAATGGGGGGGGGGCTGGTATTCTTGATGGAGACACGACATTTTATTTCACTTGCCTCTGGAAACAATTTCTTGATGGAGACACGACATTTTATTTCACTTGCCTCTGGAAACAATGGGGGGGGGGGGGGGGGGGGGGGGGGGGGGCTGGTATTCTTGATGGAGACACGACATTTTATTTCACTTGCCTCTGGAAACAATTTCTTTTTTTTTTTTACCTTGTGGGAGCTAATTTATTTTTTTTACAAACTAACTCAAACAGGTTATTTTTTTTTATAGACTGACTTATCAGATTTAAATATTATCTATAATGTGGTTTATACACCAGCGGGCCCGCATGTGCATACATTTACAAAAACATCTATCAATCTGTATGATTGGCCAAAAATCTGCCACATTTATACTAAGTAAATGTTTCCACTAAAAACTGAATTGCAAGTTTTAGGAGACAAAACCATTATAGCAAAATAAACATTTATTTCTCTAAAAGGGCAAAAGTCCTAATATAAAAACCCTTACTTTTATCATCATTCCTAGTTTTTCTCTATTGTTTCCAGTCTTAAAATTGCCATTTAAATTGGGAAATTGCTCTAGCTTCTGGGGGGGGCGTTGCCCCCTAGACCCCCGCCCCCTTTGTTAACTTCTTAGCACATAACTTCCAGCCAGTTTATTAATTGCCAT
>OZ022499.1:33638992-33795223 GCA_963989385.1 Ctena decussata | reverse complement strand
GGTCTGTCCAATTTGTACTAAGATGAAGAAGATGTCCTTTGATTTCTGTTGGTATTGCCTTAAACCATGGTTTACAAAAGATACGAATGATTGCGGCAATGCTAGCTGTACCGGGCAAGATCCAAGGATAAGAATCCTGAAAACGTGTCCGACGAAAATTGTTGTTGGAGTGCCCAACTGCCCAGATGTTCGCGCCTGTCCAAAGTGTGGGCTCCTTATACAACATAAAGATGCCTGCAAGCATATGGAATGCCCCTGTAAGCAGAAGTTTTGCTTCATATGCTTGAAAACGCCAAACGAGCAAGGTAGATGGCAATGTGGGAGCTACAATACGAAATGTGAGGTGGCACCTAGACAAACAACCATTCCTGGTGACTAAGAAACAAGTATGGCAATAACCAAGTAGGCATGCAATGATGATACAACATTGTATCAATGCAGATCAACGTTGTTTCAATGTTGTGTGACAGCTGCGAGGAGTGCTCTTGCTGCCTTTGATTTAAAAAAAAGACTGTAGATATTCTAACTGGATGACAATACTTTGTTAACTCAGACAAGATTACTCCTAAAGTCATATGGGACAAATGGACTTGTGACAAAAAATTTACAGGTCATAGTGCTTATATGTGAGCCACGACATGACAAAACCAACAAAGTGGAACATACGTCCAGCGAGACTCAGATCAGCCTGCGCCTCCGCCCAGAGTCTTTGTTGTGCATTTAAAAGGTAGCTAAGGGTTTAAGTTAGCTCCATGCGGACAGCAAAGACTCTGATCAGACTGGGAGGATGCCTAGGCTGATCTGAGTCTTTGCTTGGTGCACATGCCACTTTGTTTGTTTTGTCATGTCGCGGCTCATGTGATATGTTAGCTAGCTTCTTTGTTTGCTCTAATACTATTCATTATTGCATTTAAGGTGTCTGGGTACACCTGCGAGGTTTTACTGCCATTTTGACAAGGGAAAATACTGTAGCAGAATATTGTTTGCTTCACGGATAGGCAGTGCCCTTTGCGCGGGCGGGGGTGGGGGATACTCTCAAAAAATTCTATTTGCTCTCATTCGAGAGAAGCCTTTCCTTAAAGTGTATTGGGTTCACTCATACGCAACTATTTTCATAATCGCTATCGAGTGAAAAATACAGGTATCGCCGATTTATCGATAATACCCGCAGGTCTCTTGAGTTACCTAGCGTAGCACAGGTAGTGATTAAAACAGGTACAATATCGATTATTTGACTGTGGAAAGTGTCATAAAAATTAAACGCCGCTTTCTTGTTTTTGGCTTAGTTCGCGCATATGCGACTGATCAGGCTGCGCATCAGCTCAGACTAATGAATGGTCACGGGTTCTGGCGATTGATGTTCCTTTGGGGTATCACTCGTGAACAATTCTGATTCCAATGTAGTTACCTAAAATAATACTGCGCATCTGCGCAAACTAACCAGAAACCCTGGTCCCGTCTTGATCAGTTTGCGCAGGCTAATTTGAATAGCTTATAAAACGGTTGAACATTCAACTAAAGCAGATGCGCAGATGATCAGGTTTCAAATTTGCATACTGATTGTTTTTAATTTTTTTTTCTGTTCCCATATTGCATATTCAAATATAAAACAAAATTATTTTCAAAAATTAAATAAATCGGAGCTTTACCAATATGGTAATTTCGTTTGCTGAAGTTGTGCTGAATCATCTGTTGATAGCGAAGGGTAAATGTCAAGCATGTTTATTGCACATGAATATATCGATTATTGATCGTAAAATCAGAAATTACCTGGACAAAGATATCCTTAATTATACGTGAAATAAATAAACGATAAATCGGGGAAAAATAAATAAAATAGATAATTTTGAAATAAAGATAATTTATTTTGCAGAATAATTAAGTATGTGTGTGCTGTTTGCAAAAAAAAAAAAAAAAAAAAATAACAGATTTTTTTTCAAAACGTTTTAATTCGTGTGCCCAAAATCAGCCTGTGCATGTGCGCACACTAATCAGGAAATCTATTCTATATTTTCGGGCGATTCTTAGGGCAACTGTCGGGAGACAAGCTGTAGAACTATTTGAACCGCGACATGAGAAAAACAACAAAGTGGTTGTGCGCCCGGCGCAGACTCAGTTCAGCCTGGAAACCCTTTGCTACCCTGTTAGTGTTAGCGTAGACTCTGCTCAGACTGGGAGGAGGACAGGCTGATCTGAGTGTGCGCTGGAATCAGAACCACATTGTTGGTTTTCTCGTGTCGCGGCTTATTTGTCACTCAGAACACCAATAAATATCAATGAATAGTGCATCTCAGATCAGCCTGCATATTTTTGCATTTTATTATTTATTATTATTATTTCTGCTTTTTCTGCAACGCACTCTCTGAATACCCGATCAGACTGCGCAGTCTTTCACTGTCTAGTTTAGTCTAACAGATCATAAAAATACCTCCCCATCATTCAGTGCTTTGTAGTTAACATTCTGATGAGATCTTAATGTTTTTAATGGTTTTGAGAAGTACAGTGATTAGTTACTGTACAGTGCGATGACAGGGATACCTTTGGGATAATTTTCCTTATTTCTGCAGAAAAACATACATCATGACCTCCCCTCCCCCCCCCCCCCCACCCCCTCCCTCCCCACCCCATCTCATTGAGACAGTTCTAATAAGGGGCCACAGTGTACATTTTCTTTCAGAAATAAGAAAAACAAGCATATTCGGTGAATTTATATCTCCGCCGAAGTAGCCCTGATTTGTTTAAGGTTTATTTTAAGTTTCATGAAATTTCATCCACTGGTTACTTATAGTTATGACTGTATATAAACTTGTTGACTGTGGATTGTAAATCAAATCAAGGGTAATACAATGTAACTCTGGAATAAATGAGACATAAGCTGAAGCCCTTCTTAAACACTTGCCTCAGCATCACTGCGTTATAATGATACAGTTTTAATTCAGTTTGAAGGAATTCTGTTCAACAGTAATGACTAATATGTGAATTTTAAATCAATTCAAAGGCATTAAATCATGCACTTCTGATGTGATTATGATAAAACATTATGTACACTGCTGTGTCATGACAATACCTTATCTTTCTAAGCTTCACGAAATTCCGTGCATTGGTTTCTTAGTTATGACACAATTTGTTGATTTTAAACCAATTCAAGGGCAATAACTCATCAGTTACTGAAGCAATTCCAACAAAACATAAGATGCACCAATGTATTATGGTGATACATATTAAGTGCAAGTTTCGTAGAATTCTATTGATTGATTATTTAGAAATGGCAGAATTTGTCAATCATACATTGATTCCAGGGCAATAACTCACGCACTACGGATGCCATTCTGACAAAACTTTATTGCATGACTGCTTTATGGTGATACATGTTTATTTTTAAGTTTCCTGAAGTTTCGGTACTTGGTTACTTAGTTAAGGCTCATTTTGTTGATTTTAAGTCAATTCAAGGGCATTAACTCATGCACTACTGATAAAACTTATGTGCATGATCCCTATATGCAGATACATATTTAGTTTAAGTTTCATGAAGTTTCGGTACTTGGTTACTGAGTTATGACTCATCCTGTTGATTTTAAGTCAATTCAGGGGCAGTACCTTATGCACTACTGATGCCATTCTGATAAAACTTTATATGCATGACGGCTTCATGGTGATACATATTTAAGTTTCATGAAGTTTCAGTACTTGGGTACTTAGTTAGGCTCTATTAAGTCAATTCAAGGGCACTAACTAATGCACAACTGAAGCCAGTCCGATGAAACTTCAGATGCATCAGTGGGTTATAGTGATATTTATTCATCTTAAGTTTCATAAAATTCCATCTAGCGGTTACTTAGTTATGGCTCCAGATGGACAGAGGGACTGAAGGAAGGACGGACGGAAGGACGGACAGACGGACATGGAGAAAACTATATCCCTCCGCCTTCAGCTGGGGATAATAATTATCTCAGAATTATCCTTTAAACGCCACCTTTAATATCTGGGGCTCTGTTACAGTGTCTCAATATTCAGGGTCATGTTTTTGGTAGAGGTTCACCTCTATAGGACAGAACAGAACTTTATTTTGTATAAATATCTCAGGCCACTCGCAGGTGGCATATGAGAAAAAGGTATACATATCTCCAATACAATAATAGAATGATGATCATAAATCCACATGGCGGCAGTAACAGCATAAGATTGTAATAAAACGAGTAAAAAGAGAAAAGCAGGGTAAGCACCTGCTCACAAAAGACATGAGAAATAAAATATTATTGAGCCACAACATGAGAAAACCAACAAAGCGGCATGTGCACCCAGCGAAGATTCAGATCAGCCTGGGCAGCTGCCCAGTCTGATCGGAGTCTTCTCTGTCTCATGCAGGTAGCTTAGACTCTTAGCTACCCTTTAAGTGCACAGCAAAGACTCTGATCAGACTAGGCAGATTCCCAGACTGATCTGAGTCTTCCCTGGGGCACATGCCACTTTGTTGGATTTGTCGTGTCCCAGCTCAATTATTAGTGCGCATTCTTCAACGTGGGTGCGAGTATTTCAGCTCAGCAGAGTAAAATTATTGATTCCTGAAAACCAAACCACTGTATAGCAGTTTTATTTTACAGCTTAATTTGTATTGGTAAGCTAACAGTGGGCTGGGGTTTAATCATTTTATTTGCTTTATTACACTTAGGCTTAGCTTATCACAGGGGTGCATATTCTTTTTGTCATTTCAATCCTGAAAGTATGCTTGGTTTCTGATTTTCCTAACAGGTGATACCGTAAAAACTCTATATATTGGGACAGTTAGGTCTGAGCAAAATAGTGCAAACCCAGATCAGACTGCTCCTCAAGGAGCAGTCTGATCAGGGTTTACACTATTTGCCATCCCATTTGAATTTTTGGACACATTACTGCACTGTAAACCCAAACTGTTCCAATTTTAGGACAATAATGGTAATTATTTTTGGTGTCCCAAAATTTAGAATTTTTACGGTAACTGGAAAGGTTTTCAAAGAAAAGAACAGACATCTCCCTATCCACAACCACCATCAGGGCATATTCCCAAAAGTGTTATTTTGGTTAACAAAAGAACATTTTTGAGTCCTCCTACAAACATGAAAATGAGGTCAAGGTTGCAAAATGTAATTACCTCTTAAGCCTTGCAAATGATATATATCTATATAGATTTGGTATATATTGTGCATACAAGACTATGACCTTGAAAATGGGGCCAGGGTCACTAAAACATTAATTTATTGGCTTGTGCAAATCTTATATACATATGACTGATGAAATTCAAATATGTTATTTTAGGAAAAAATCATTAACATTACGAGCCATTTTTTACCCTTTAAAGACATATGAGACCTTTCCGCCATTTTGATCTATTTGCAAAAAATGGAAGTTACCCCAGAGTCAATATATTATTATAACTGGGTAAGGAAATGGCTAAAGTTTGTGGTTTGAATATCATTTGGGCTCATTTTATTAGTTTTTGTTGCGGTTGCATTTGTTTTATGTTCGGTGCTGTTTTATTTATTGTGTTCTCATTTCTATCCCCCGACCGAAAGGTTCGGGGGATATAGCGATGAGCCTGGCGTCCGTCCGTCCGTCCGTCCGTCCGTCTGTCCGTCCGTCCGTAAACACTTTCTTGTCCGCTCTATATCTTGAATACCCTTTGGAATATTTTCATGATACTTCACAGTTATGTAGAACAGGTCATGGCGATGTGTCGCGTGCAAGAATGGTAACTCTTGCTTTTGTAATTTTTGAGTTATCTCCCCTTTGGTGATTTTTTGGCAGATTCGTGTCCGCTCTGTAACTTGAATACCCTTTGGAATATTTTCATGATACTTCACAGAAATGTAGAACAGGTCATGACGATGTGTCGCGAACAAGAATGACAACTCTTGCTTTCTTACTTTTGGAGTTATTTCCCCTTGATAGTTTTAGGTGTGATTTTTTGGCACATTCGTGTCCGCTCTATAACTAGAATACCCTTTGGAATATTTTCATGATACTTCACAGATATGTAGAACAGGTCATGACGGTGTGTCGCGAAAAAGAATGACAACTCTTGCTTTCTTACTTTTTGAGTTATTTCCCCTTGATCATTTTAGGTATGATTTCGTGTCCGCTCTATAACTTGAAAACCTTTTGGAATATTTTCATGATACTTCACAGATATGTAGTACAGGTCATGACAATGTGTCGCGAACAAGAATGACAACTCCTGCTTTCTTACTTTTGGAGTTATTTCCCTTTGATGATTTTAGGTGTCCGCTCCATAGCTTGAATACCTTTTGAAATATTTTCATGATACTTCACAGATATGCAGAACAGGTCATGACAATTTGTCTCATACATGTATGATAACTCTTGCTTTTAGACTCAGTGAATTATTTCCCTTTGGTAGTTTGAGCTGCTGTTTGAGTCTCTGCTCCATAACTGTATAACCCTGGCCAGCTCCAGAATTTGAATAACCATGTACCTTTTAGAATATGGATGATCATGCTGTGATATCTTATCAGTGTTCCTAAATCTCTCTTACCCCTCCACATTCCCGTGACCCCTCCCGAAATCCCCCCTCCACATTCCTGTGACCCCTCCCGAAATCCCCCCCCCCCCCCCCCCCCCCCCAAAAAAAAAAAAAAAATTTTTTTCCAGATTTGGGTTCTTTGTCCAAATTCACTTACTACAGAGCTCAAAATTAGATTTGTAGGGCTTGTACTTTAGAAGTTATTCACACATTTTGAAAGTTGAATGTATCGTATGCTATACATTTGTGTATATGGTGGCTGTTTGAGATATCACCTCTGTTTAGCAGTCAAGCATACTGTTTTAGTCTGAGTGTTAGATAATCATGCATCTGTTAACAGTTAATGTCAATCAGAAGCATAAAAGAACGACAATATATTACTAATATGTGTTTTGAAGTGCACCCTTTTTACCAAGGCCCATGGGGGTCTTTGGTCGGGGGATTTGCCATCTCCTCTGATGGCTATTTTTAACCTTTCTATAATAAAAATAGAAAATAGGTGAGTTCAAAAATTGGCCGTAAACTTAAGGAAAATAATAATATTACGATTTTTGCAATTTTTTCAATGTTTATCCCTCGACCGAAAGGTTCGGGGGATATAGCATAGCGATGAGCCTGGCGTCCGTCCGTCCGTCTGTCCGTCCGTCCGCCCGTCTGTCCGTCCGTAAACACTTTCTTGTCCGCTCTGTATCTTGATACCCTTTGGAATATTTTCATGATACTTCACAGTTATGTAGAACAAGTCATGGCGATGTGTCGCGTACAAGAATGGTAACTCTTGCTATTGTGCTTTTTGAATTATCTCCCCTTTGGTGATTTTTTGGCAGATTCGTGTCCGCTCTGTTACTTGAATACCCTTTGGAATATTTTCATGATACTTCACAGATATGTAGAACAGGTCATGACGATGTGTCGCGAACAAGAATGACAACTCTTGCTTTTTTACTTTTTGAGTTATTTCCCCTTGATAGATTTAGGTGTGATTTTTTGGCAGATTCGTGTCCGCTCTATAACTAGAATACCCTTTGGAATATTCTCATGATACTTCACAGATATGTAGAACAGGTCATGACGGTGTGTCGCGAACAAGAATGACAACTCTTGCTTTCTTACTTTTTGAGTTATTTCCCCTTGATCATTTTAGGTATGATTTCGTGTCCGCTCTATAACTTGAATACCTTTTGGAATATTTTCATGATACTTCACAGATATGTAGAACAGGTCATGACGATATGTCACGAACAAGAAAGACAACTCCTGCTTTCTTACTTTTTGAGTTATTACCCCTTGATGGTTTTAGGTGTGATTTCGTGTCCGCTCTGTAACTTGAAAACCTTTTGGAATATTTTCATGATACTTCACAGATATGTGGAACAAGTCGTGTTGATGTGTCACGAACAAGAATGACAACTCTTGCTTTCTTACTTTTGGAGTTATTTCCCTTTGATGATTTTAAGTGTCCACTCCATAGCTTGAATACCTTTTGAAATATTTTCATGATACTTCACAGATATGCAGAACAGGTCATGACAATTTGTCTCATACATGGATGATAACTCTTGCTTTTAGACCTAGTGAATTATTTCCCTTTGGTGGTTTGAGCTGCTGTTTGAGTCTCTGCTCCATAACTGTATAACCCTGACCAGCTCCAGAATTTGAATAACCGTGAACCTTTTAGAATATTGATGATCATGCTGTGATATCTTATCAGTGTTCCTAACTCTCTCTTACCCTTCCACATTCCCGTGCCCCCTCCCGCAACCCCCCCCCCCCCCCCCCCCCCCAAAAAAAAAAATTTTTTTTTTTCCAGATTTGGATTCTTTGTCCAAATTCACTTACTAGAGAGCTCAAAATTAGGTTTGTAGAGCTTGTACTTTAGAAGTTATTCACACATTTTGAAAGTTGAATGTATCGTATGCTATACAATTGTGTATATGGTGGCTGTTTGAGATATTACCTCTTTTTAGCAGTCAAGCATACTGTTTTAGTCTGAGTGTTAGATAATCATGTATCTGTTAACAGTTAATGTCAATCAGAAGCATAAAAAAACGACAATATATTACTAATATGTGTTTTGAAGTTCACCCTTTTTACCAAGGCCAATGGGGGTCTTCGGTCGGGGGATTTGCCATCTCCTCTGATGGCTATTTTTATATTTATTCATCATGTGAGTAAGTTAAATGGCAACTTACTCACCAATATGATTTATTTCAATGCATATTATGCTTATTTGCTGTGTGCAACCAAATCCAAGTTATCTGGATGTGATACACTATCTTTTTCGGCTTTTTTATATAAATGATTGCCACGTAATAAATGTGGGGGTAGGGGTAGAGTTTGTTCATTACAAAAGTAACAAGTACGTTGACCCCTACTTTTCTTTTAATTTTCTATTTGCTGAAAAGTTCGTCTCAGAAAAATTACATGTTTGGTAAGACTCTCAATGTAGAGTGTTTCTGTAAGGTCCAAAATACAGCGGACAGGAAGATATTTTTAAGGATTTTTTGGCTGGCGCCTAAAATTGTCTTTGCAACATTTTGTTTCATCTTGAAATACAAGCTTTTGGGTAGTAGGAGTAACATTTCCTATATCTTTCTGACTAGACAACATATACTGGACAAAAAAAGTTAGGGATCAAATATTTGACTAAAGCTTAAATCATGAAAAATAAATTACCCAAAAATAATTTTCTTCTGTTCAATACAGCTGTCAAATCGGCACAGAACTGCATGAAAAATATTGGAATCGGATCACGTGACACACCAGTAGGAACAAATAAACAGATATACCCCTAAAACTGAAGTGAAAATTGGCACCACGAAATTGAATGTCCGTGATTCTTGGCTTTATCCATGCAAAACCATTGCCAGTGCTCATCAATATCTCTGGGGGTCTGAATAACTGCATGACAGCTAGTCGCTGTTCGTTTGGTTAAGCGCTAGAGGCTCATTTGGGGACTCGTTTGCCATTTTTCATGAAAGGCCTGAATTAGCCCTCCAGGAGGTTCCTGAAGCCTCTGGTGATTAGAATTGCTGTTTTGTAATATCTCTCAAGCATGTTCAATCAGATTAAAACTTGTGAATAACAAGACTTGTCCATACGGACGATAGTCTCAATCCCAAGCTACTGGTTCATGATAATAACGCTGCGAGGACGCGCATTGTTTGTGCATTAAATGATTTAATCGGTCAGTTTCAGCGAAAACGGTCGGAAACAGACTTTACACAGCTAATTTCCACACTTGCATGCTGGTAATGAGGCCAGGATTGATGCGATTCCATAGAAATGTGATGCGATAGTCGGCAAAAAGTGACACAAATTGGCAGCTGGGTCATTGGACCCATGTTCTTTTCACAGATGAGTCCAGATTTGAATGCAGATACCCACGATGATGGGAGAAGGGTGTGACGCCTGCCAGGAACACGTCATGTAGACTATGAATTAAATCGTGTTGCGGAATATGACATGTCTCGAGGAGGGTGGGTGATGGTATGGTGCGGTATCTGGATTGGCAGCTGTGTGGTCTTGCGCGTGCCAGACAGAGGCGCTCTGGTTGGTGTTCGAGCTAGAAATGACACGTTTTACCCAATTACGAGACCGTATGCTGAAGGTTTTGGCGATGACATCATCGAATTACAGGGCAAATGTTGTGGACCAGTACCTAGCGACAGAAACAAACGCCCGCATTGACATGTCAAGTTGATCTAAAATCCAGATAAGCTTTAAATCCCACTGAGCATTCTTTGGACATGTTACACCGCCAATCCTGATCACGAGAGGCTTTCTGAAACTCAGGGAGAGCTCATTCAGGCTTTTTGTGAAAAATGGCAAGCGAGTCCCTAAACAGGGCCTCTCGAAATTTACCAGAAGCATACCGAGTGGCTGTCATGCAGTTATTCAAGCCCTTGGAGGTCACACTGAGACTGAAAATGATTTTGCGTTGACAAAGCCAAAAATAATGGACATTCAGTTTTGTGTTAATGCCAGTTTTCACTTTGATTTTAGGGGTATGCTTGTTTATTCATTTCTGATGGTGTGTCATGTGATCAGATTCCAATATGTGTCATGCAATCTTGTGCAGCATAGGTAGATGTATTCAACAGAAGAAAATGATTTTTTGAAAATCACTTTTTTCGATATTAAAATTCCAGTTTAATGTTTGATCCTTAACTTTTTTTGTCCAGTATAATTATAAGCTATTTAAAAGTCATCACTTAATTGATATTCACTATCAGGCTTGTTTGGTGCTTTTTTCTGGAAAGCAGTTGAGGGTGGTATATTTCCAGTTCAGATATTTTAAAATTGCAAACGGTGACATATTATTTTTATTTCAAGATTGATGAGCCAATATATGATATAGACTACATACAAAATCTTATGCAGTTTTCAATGCAGGATGTATTTGATGGCATTTGCCTTTAAACGGAATCAGGGTCATAAAAATTTAGTCAGCTTCCCAATATCCTTGTAAGTTTGGTATGGTGGTTCAAGAGATGTTGGTAGTAAAAGTTTGACCTCCTTAGTCATTTTGTGGCCTTGAAAATTAGGTCAAGATCAAAATCTGATCATCTGATTATCCTAGTGATATTTCGATTTAAGACTGAAAATAAGTTTGTTGGTTCATGAGATATCTTACATACATGAAACTGTCTGGCCTACGCTGACCAATACTAAACTGGTATGTCTCTACTTACCTTTGATTGAGGGTGGAAGCAGGGGGGGGGGATAATTACTGCTGACATACCATCATGCCACTTGTATTGTTTATGTAAATGAAAAACAGTGTAATTCATTCTTTAGCCATCACTTAGTAGGCTTTTTTGATAAATAAAGATACTAAATATTATGTGGTGGCGCCTTTTCTTTTCTTATCCCATCTCCATGTATATGCTCACGAAGCTATGTACAACAAAATGGGCATGTGTTGGTTATGGCACTTTCGTTCGGGAGAAAACTCAACGTAGTTTCTTGTTGATGCTCTAAGCTTAATAAACTATTGAGCCATGATTTTGCCTACTAACTACCAAAGCTCTGTGTCTGTACGTTCACACAAATTGGCATTAGATGAATGGACACACCTCAGGGAAGGCAACTGTGCCAGTTTGATTTTTGCCTACCTTCTCAAAATGGTCAACTTTTAAAGGAAATAGTTTGCTCCTCTAGGAGCAAATTCTTTCCTCTAACAGTAGATCTCATTTTCGAAGGGGAAGAAAAGAAAAAATCACAAAGTATTTTCACTTTGCAAGGCAGAAAAACAACCCAATCACCTTAAACCCATGCAAAATATCCATCTGGCACAATCTGCATTCAAAGGATTCATACACTACAAAGCCAATATGTAAAGATGTCTTTTATTAGAAAGTATCACAAAAGAAAAAAGCATTTGTTATTAACATAATAAGTTAGAAGTCACCTGATCATTAATTAATATTCTTTATCATATGACGTCGCATCTGAGAGTGTAATAAAGCCATGCATTAAAAACGATAATCCACTAGTGGATTAAATATGCAAATTACGTCGCAACGTTATGCGTTGACGTCCATAAAAACGTCGCGTTTTCTAATGGCGAAATCGTGATGTTTTTAGTGCAAATTTTGATAATAAAATGCGATTTTAGTGTCATATGATAAAAAGAATCTTGCATCCGTGCTCCTGTATTATTGAATTTATTAAACTCGTTGGTGAAAACGATAAGATGCTCGGCAGAGCCTCGCATCTTATCTCTTTCCCCAACTCGTTTAATAAATTCAATAATACATAAGCACTCATGTAAGATCCTCTGTGTAGTCTGCTGCAGTCTGAGAACTGAATGTAAGCCTGCGTCTAAGTTGACAAATCCTAAAGCTGGCTTACATTTAACAATGAACAGTATGTTTGGATTTTCTACAACATTTTGACATGGGTGAAATTTCCAAAATACCAAAACCCTGAAACCAATGGTTTATAATCCTAAAATGAGTTTTCCTATACTTTATATAGGGACAGTTGGCCTCGAAATTCCTGAATTCAGGAATAATCCTGAAAACTTTCACCCATGTTTTTACATTTACATTTAACAATCTAAAATTCTGTTAGATCTTGTCTAAAGCTTCGTTCACACAGGCAAAGTTTTGTCGACAAAGTGAGTTTGGTAAATTAAATTATGCTCGTGTGAATGAAAATATATTGCCAATATATTGCCAAATTTATTGCGTAAAGTTTATGTGACAAACTAAATTTGTATGTGTGAACAGAAAGTTTGCCATAGAATATTTATAGAGAAACTAGCAGTGGAGATGAACACAGAAAGCTTTGCTCAAAATCAAGAACAAAGTATATTTAACAAAAAAAAAACGTGGCATGGTTTGCCATACATATGGTAAACTTTATTTGTCCCGGTAACTTCGACAAGAAATCTACGTGTGAACACTGCTGCAAATATTTCATTTCCAAAGTTTATTTGACAAAGATTCTTTCTTACAATTTTCTGTGACAAATAATTAATTATAGTAACCCAATGGTTGATAAAGTAACCAAATGGTTGATATATCAACTTATTCAAAATTTAAGAAATTTTTAGTAACCCAGAGGCAGATATATCAACTTGTCAAATTTTAGGATAATTTTAGTAACCAACTGGTGGACATATCAACTTGTTCAAAATTTACGACAATTAGTGACCAAATGGTTGAAATATCAACTTGTTCAAATTTTATTTTTGGATAATTATTGTGTTGAGCTGGTTGACCAAAGTTAAGGATAGTTGAAGCAAGCAGCTTGCTGAACTGTCAACAAGTTCAAATGAATAATTCTAATAATCAGTTGGTTGCAGTAACATTCAAATTTTATTTTCGGACAATTATCGTACTGAACTAGGTAAAATATCAGCTTGTTCAAATTTTAGGATAATTATAGTAAGCAACTGGTTGAAAAATCAACTTGTTCTAATTTTAGGACACTAACAGTGGTTGAGATATCGCAACATTTAAGACAGTTATTGTAAGCAAAGGAGCACTATACTATTCTAAAGCAGATATGGAAATAAAAGTTTTGTTACAAAACAAGCTTATGAGACATTTTTGAAATTCAAGCATGGGGAGTTTGTATCATAAAAATTCTAAATATTAGGACAAATAGGTGATACCATAAAAATTCTAAATATTAGGACAGATAGGTCTTAATTAACAGTGCAGACTCAGATCAGACTGCTCAAAGGAGCAGTCTGGTCAGGATCTACACTGTTTGCCATATCAGTAACAGCTTCAGGAGGAATTACTGCATTCTAAAACCAAACTTTCTCATCTTTAGTTTTTAGGAAAATTATGGTAATTATTACTTTAAATGTCCCAATTTTTAGAATTTTTACATTACTAGCTCAGGCCAGTTCCATTTTTACTCAGACACCCTCTGACTGCAAGACTAAGTAATTCCTAAGTTGTTCATGGCATAACAATTTTTCCTGATTTCTCAATAACAAATATTTGTAGTAAGATCACATTAGAATCTCCTCAGTGAGGCAAATAGAATAAAATTCCACTTCAAATGGGCCGCATCACATAAAAGTGGCTTCAAGTGGTGGATGGGCTAACTATCACAGGAAGCAATTATGCCATCACTTCTAAATAGGTAAAGCAATTATGCCATCACTCCTAAATAGGTGTCAACTCTTAAAGGAAAGAATTTGCTCCTCTAGGAGCAAATTCTTTTCTTTAAGACTAGACCCCTTTTTTGAAGGGCAATGTTGCCAAAGAAGCAAATAGGAAGTCATGAAAGTTGTTTCCCTTTGTAAAGTGAGTGAACTCGGGTTTAACGTCCCACCAACAACGAGGTCATATGGAGACGGGACCTCGGTTTAAAGTCTCATCCGAAAGACCAGAGAAGCGGGGGATCGATCTTGCGACCCCTGGACTGGTAGTCTGGAGTGTTATCCACTACGCTACAGCCGCTCCTCCCTTTGTAAAACTGGCGGAAAACATGGAGGTGTATCCATACATCTTCACATATCTACCAACAGTTATGAAATCAGGGTTTGAGGTTGTAAAACTTCAGAATAATCTCAAACTCAAAATAAAGCGCATTGATTGGCTGCTTCCGAGCATTTGCTCGGAAGCAGCCTATCAAGGTGCTTTATTTTGAGTTTGAGAAAGTACTCAAGTTTTATAACCTTGGGGCCAGTCTGTGAATCTGTGCAGTCTAGCCAGAGTTTACATTTTATGACACTAGATTCCTCAGGGTCCAAATAAGCTTTATTTGAACACTAAGGGCTCTGATCAGACTGTGCAGATGCGATGGCAGGTCTGGGAATTTCTGCTGTTTAAATATCTATTAATGCAACTCATATTTTTGTGTGCAACTCATATATTTCACATATCAGATGCCACTTGTTATATTTTCAAGCCAAGTTGAAACATCAGTGCCATTGCTTATCTGTACATGTAACTGTAACCTTTACATAAGGTTTTTTGTTTACATTTCACTAAAAACTCCTGATCTTCTACATATGAAATGTACCCTTAAATGTGAAATAATGAACACTTTCTCAAAACCTAAAAGTTCTGAAATAAGTTATTGATACATAATCTTTTCTATTAAACATCAAGGTATTTCCACTCAATATTGCTGCCGAAAACTGTGTTTTAGGAATTAACTCATATCTCAAGTAATTCACAAATGTCATATTTACAGGAACATTTCATATTTAAGCAAACCAGTGTTTATGAGGGTAGAATGAAAGCTGGAGCTGTCCGTCATAAGTATTACAAACTCTACCCATAAAAGGAAATTGGCATGCATGCAACTGAAAAAATGAAAATCATGATAAGAGCTGTAGTTTAACAAACATGAAAACCAAACAAACATGAAAACCAGGTAAAGTACAAAAATATGTACGAAATATTTATTTACAATAAAAAAAACTGGCTCAACCTAACGCTCCTGTAAATTCACATACAGTCAAACCTCGATAATTCGAAATGACAGGGACCTCACTTTTTCATTCCAATTATCCGTAGTTCGAATTTACGAGTTCGGCCTTTCCCGTTCATTTCCGTACATTTCCGGAATTCTTATTACGGCGATTTTGAGACGGTCCGATATTTTATTTCTCTATGCTTACTGACGTTCCTGGATTTACAAATCAATGGAAACAAAATCAGAACGTAGAATAATTAAAATTACATACCGGAACTATCCAAACATCCAAAATCATTTAATATCGCGAGACCAGCCCTCGTGTTTGGCACATGTACATGTGTATTGCCCGAAAGCATCAAAGCTGCCGAACATTTTCCCAGCTCCGCAAATTAACTGTTTATGACAATGCAGCACCGGCGAAGATCAAAGCCAGACTGAATGGAAACCGACTTAACTGTACTTTCACTTTCGTTTATGTTTCCGAGAACTGGCTACTTTCATTTTCAGAAAAACGAGTCCACCGGTCATCTGAGCTGTGTCATGGAAAAGGCTCCTCAGTGATTCGGAGTCAATGTATTACTCAAACCAGCCTGTCAGCTAGAGACTCTGTTTAGTGCCGTGTGCAAACCGTATTATCCGTGCGCAAACCGTATGATCACAGACTAACGTAACCAAAGTTCAGATGCGCATGCTAGTCCGAGCCTTTGCTGGTTACAAAAGTAATCACGTTTATCTTTTAAATTTACAAACTTCAAACAAGATAATCCCCGTCAATTGTGCAATTAGGCAGACACCTTTTGCTCAATAGAAATCAATGACTAATCCATCAAAACGTTAGTGGTCGTGAAGCAATAATTACCTGTACAGGTGGCAGTGATGACCTGAGGGTGTACATATTTATCTCATCGATGACAAAAGGTGTTATTTTCCCACATGAAATTGGAGCATGAATTTTGATTTCGAATAATAGAGGGTAATTATAATGTATTTACTCCATCGGGACCAAATTTTTCTTTCCAAAAATCCGATTTTTCGAATAATCGAAATTCGAATTTGCGGAAGTGTTTTTGCATAGAATTAATAGGCTTACGATCGGGACCGTGTTTCTACTTCGAAAAATCCGGTAGTTTCGAAAAATCGGCGTTCGAACTACCGAGATTCGACTGTAAATGGATTTCAACAATTCGCAAAATTGTACGAATGTTCTTCTGGGATCCAAGCTGACACCAAGTACCATGAGAATTTCAAGATTTGGGACAGACAGGTCTGAGCAAACAGTGCAGGCCCTGATCAGACTGCTCCCAAAGGAGCAGTCTGATCAGGGCCTACCCAGCTTGGCATTCTATCTGCATCTTTTGGAACCATTACTACATTGTAAATCCGAACCATTCCATTTTGAGAATAGATACAGTAATCATTTTAAGTGTCCCAATTTTTAAGGTCTGACAAAAGTCAAAAGAATGATAGAGTAAATCAACCTTAACATGGAAATAAATATACCTATGAACTTATGTAAAAGTATCAATTCTCCTAACGATGTTCCCCAAGTGGCTCAGCGGTTACGTACCACTGAGCCACTTGGGGAACGGCATTAGGAGAATTGAACTGAACTAAAACTATCAATTCATAAACTTTAGTCCTAGTCCCTCTGAACTTAGACACAATTTCAGTATTTGCCAGAAAAAGACAGATTAAAAATGATCTTTGCAAGAGCACACACATTTAAATGCATTGTTTCAACATATGAAATTTATTTACACAGCACAACTCCTGTAAAATTACAATTAACAAATCATTTACCCTATGAGCACAAAATGTTAAAACATCGTATGAATGGCAACAAGCAAACAGGGTGCTTATGGGATCAGCAATGGCTCAGATCAGCCAGCCCATCTGCGCAGTCTGATCAGAGTCTTTGCTGTTCATTCCATGGGCTTAAAATGTTGGAACAACATCCTGATGCTGCTGATCCATTCACCTTGTCATTGCAATGTCATGACCTTGCATTAACAATGACTGATTTTTCAACATTCATATAATAAAGGCACACACTACAAAGGCGGATCCAGAGGGGGTTCTGGGGTTTCAAACGAACCCACTTGTCAGCCCAAGTTATAATGGGGAATTTCAGGAAAAACTGGTCGAACTGCATAAATCGAGCCCCCCCCCCCCCCCTCTCCCCCCCACCCCACCCAGTCAGCTAATTTGAACCCCCCTATCCAACATTCCTGGATCAGCCCCTATATTTGTTAAACTGTTCTTGCATATACATATATAGCCTATTCACAATGTATATCATTATTGTTTGAGACATTAAGTTCATAATTTTTCACAGAATATCTCCTTGCCTGAATTGAACAATGAAGTATATCAGGCAATCAAACAAGTATCTTGGCATATATGACACAACTCCAGAAAAGTCTTTAACTGATTTCTCTGCATTGTCACAAACAATCTATTACGACACTACCAGCACAGACTTGCTGCTGGGAAATAATCAATAAAGTTAATTCAACACATATGAGCTGCGACATAACAAAACCTAGAAGGTGGCATGTGCGCCAGCGAAGACTTAGATAAGGCTGGGTATCTGCCCAGTCTGATCAGAGCCTTCACTGTGCACTTAAAGGGTAGCTAAGGGTCTAAGCTACCTCCATGCCAATACTAGAGACATTAGACAGGGTGAATGCCCAGTCTGATTGAGTCTTCCCAAGGTGCATCTGCCACTTTGTTGGTTTTATCGCGTCACGGCTCATACAGTCAACTCCCGATATCTTGAACACTGATATCTAAAAGTATCCGCTTATATCAAAGAATGCATTTCCTATTTTTATTTACATTTCAACTACTGTTATCTCAAACTACTGATATCTCAAAGTAAATTTTCTGGTACCAGAAAATTTACTTTGAGATATCGGTAGATTAGGCTGAAGTTCGACTTTTAGATATCAAGAGTTGACTGTATGTGTTCAAGTTTTGTCTGCTTTCCTTATCCAAAGCTGGATAATAACCATAAGTACATGTGCCTAAGTACAAGAAGTTGCTTATCACTTAGTCTCGCAAGAATGGATTTCTCTAAGGCTTTTCTGTATAATAACTATACCAATGCAGTTTGTGGCTCTTCTAAAGAAGGTACATTTTGACAGAGAAATGAGCCACGACACGACAAAACCAACAATGTGGTTGTGCGCCCAGTGCAGACTCAGATCAGCCTGGGCATCCACCCAGTCTGAGCAGAGTCATCGCTGTGTGCTTGAAGAGTAGCTACGGGTCTAAGCTACTTTCATGCGGACAGCGGAAGACTCTGGTCAGACTGGGTGGATGCACAGGCTGATCCCAGTCTGCGCTGGGCGCATAACCACAATTTTGGTTTTCTTGTGTCGTGGCTCAAATATTTACACTATACACAATTACCATCAACAAGTCCCTCAATCTGCGCCACTGTAACAAGAAGCATAAAAAATCTGAATCACATTTTCATCATTAGTATGGCACAAAGAATTCTATGTATTAACTAACACTAATAGGCATATAATAATTACACAACACAAGAGCCCAATCATTACTTCATCTTATGGTCTATGGGTACACAGTATTTTGCCTCCATTTTTTGCAAAGGGAGACAACTTTAGTGACTCCTGTTTGCTCCCTTGAATGATACAGCTTTTCCAAAATAGGGTCTACTCTTAATGGAAAGAATTTGCTTCCTAAGGAGCAAATTCTTTCCTTTAAGAGTTGATACCTATTGAGGAGAGAGGCAAAGAAGACATTCACCTGATGAGAAAAAGTGAGAAAAGTTGCCTGATGGCCAATGCAAACAGTGAAGCCTCTGATCAGCCTGCATATCTGTGCAGTCTGATCACATCCTTCACTCTTCCATTAGGATCTATAATCCTACCTTCTTGTGACAATTCTAAGAACTTTAATTATTTCTTTTGTGTTTATGTGGATGGGTAATCTTTCAGGGGAAGAAACTCAGTCATTTTCCTTTCTGCCTCCCTTCACAAATGGGCCAAATCAAAAAAGGAAAGAATTTGCTCCCTTAGGAGCTTATTCTTTCAAGAGTAGACCCCAATCTGAAACTCTATATGAGCCTCGACAAAAGAAAACCAAGAATGTGGTTGTGCGCCCAGCGCAGACTCAGATCAGCCTGGGCATCCACCCAGTCTGATCAGAGTCTTCGCTGTCTGCATGGAGGTAGCTTAGATTCTTAGCTACCTTTCGAGCAAAGAGTCTGATCAAACTGCAAGCATGCCCAGGCTGATCTTAGTCTGGACTGGGCGCACAACCACATTGTTGGTTTTCTTGTGTCGCGGCTCATATTATACAGGGAATCAAACAGTAAGTAAAAAAGTTCTTTCCCTTGGTCAGAATGGCAGAAAAACATGATACTTAAAACATATCTACTGGCTTCTTATTAGGATCTTCCAATAAGCTGACTCTAATAACAGCTAATGATATAATTTTTAAGACAAATTTTAGTTTAAATATGTCTCCCCCTTCTTATGCCTTTTTTTCACATTTTGTTATTACAAAGTGTACAATTTTGTACCAAAAGTAATAGCTTATGTTGACATGCTTGTATCTCTACAACAATAAATAAAGACTGTACTGAATTGTTTAGTATGATACTTTTAGTTGATCTGTTTTGTTATGTACTTTATATTAAATGAGCCATGACACAAGAAAACCAACAAAGTGGCATGTGCACCCAGCAAAGACTCAGATCAGCCTGGGTAATTGCCCAGTCTGATCAGAGTCTTCACTGTCTGCATAGAGCTAGCTTAGACCCTTAGCTTTAAAAGCACAGTAAAGACTCTGATCAGACTGGGCGGTTGCCCAGGCTGATCTGAGTCTTAGCAGGGTGCACATGCCACTTTGTTGGTTTTCTCGTGTCGCAGCTCAAATCATTATTGAGACAACCAGCCATACCACTACTTTTGTGCTGGGTACCAAGCTAATAGCAACTGGTACTACTTTTAAAGTCTTTGATACAAACTGCCTCATGACAGAAATCTGCAAACCTGGCATGCCAGCCAGGCTGTTTTCTGACTAACACTGCTGATAAATACAGAGTCCCTCTCTTTATGGGTGCAGGATCTAAACCAGCTGCAATGGAGGACCAAATGATAAAGTCACTGTCACTGATGATCAGGATTCGAGGTTGTAAAACTTGAGAATAATCTCAAACTCAAAATAAAGCACAATGATTGGCTGCTTCCGAGCATGTGCTCGGAAGCAGCCAATCAGTGTGCTTTATTTTGAGTTTGAGAATGTACTCAAGTTTTATAACCTCTGGGCCAGAGTGTCAGATGAAATGTGGTTAGATGAAAATCCGAAAATAACTCCAGGGCCCAGTTGTTCAAAACTATCACAGACGCTCGAGCCTGACAGCGATCTCAACAACAGTAAAACTAACAATGTCATAAGTAAATGTGACATTACAGCACAGCTCTAGATAAGAGGGGTATTTGATGATAATTGAGGGATAATTTTTTTTATTTCTCATAGAAACCATGTGTTGTGACCCCTCATCTGAACCGTCTCGTCGAGACGGTTCAGATGAGGGGTTACAACATATGTTTGTATGCAAAATTAACAAAAATTATCCCTAATTATCACTAAATACTCCCTCTTATCTACAGCTCTGTACAGTTTCAAACCTGTAATACGGAAAAACATTGACTTTTTTTTTTGCCAAAAAAAATGTGAGGAAACTTTATATAAGCTATAGAACTTAACAAATTCTCAAATAACACTTTGTGAAGCTAACTTTGCTTTGAACACGATTCCAGTCCTGCTGGAAGCAAGATTCTGTCCACACCTAAAAGGCACTTTATTGCACAGAGCCCTTCATAATCACCTTCTCGTTGTTCTGAGGTGACTAAAATACTACACTGAAAAGGATGTTAAACTGCCATGTCATAATTTCCATAAAACCAGATGTTGTGGCCCCTCACTAGAATCACCTCACTGAAGCATTTCAAAGGATTGACAATAACGTAAGAGCTTAGATCCTTAGCTGCCCAGGCTGATCTGAGTCATGCCACTTTGTTGGTTTTATCATGTCACTACTCATAACGGAGCCATGACATGACAAAACCAATAAAGTGGCATGTATGCCCAGCAAAGACTCAGATAAGCCTAGGCATCTGCCCAGTCTGATCAGAGTCTTTGCTGTCTGCATGGAGGTAGCTTAGACCCTAAGCTATCCTTTAAGGGCACAGGAAAGACTCTGATCAGGCTGGGTGGCTGCCTAGGCTAATTGGAGTCTTCACTGGGCCCACATGCCACTTTGTTGATTTTGTCATGTTGCGGCTCAATTATATTTTAATGAAGACCACTGATCCCAGAATTATCATCAATGTTGCATCATCTTAAGCACTTCAGAAAGTTATGTCTTCTCTTCCGGCATCGAGAAAACTCCGGAGTCTTCAGCAACGGAATCTGTTTCAGTGTCACTGCCTGATTCTTTCCTAACAGTTTCATTTGTGTATATACCAGACAGTTTTGGAATTTTGTGACTTATATCCATCCTTTCAAGAACTACTTTACATTTATATTTATTTGCTGAATCTGGTCCACAAAAGTCAATTTCTAAGTCATTATCATTCAAGTCACTCTTACTATTTACAGTTTCGTTATTTTCAATTGTTAAGTCAATAACATTCCTGTCCATCCCATTGTTTGCCTTCTTTGAAGATTTCCCATAGAGCTGTATAGGCTGCTTTCTCTTTGGACCTTCTGAATCTATTTCCACATCATCATCATTGAGGTCTGCAGAGCTGAATGGAAGATTATTTCTTGGGAAAATGGACTGCCCTGATTGGACAGATCTCTGCTGCACCCCACCTCCCTGACGCATTGAATAATTTGGCTGCACAGCAAGGCTGGTTCCCCGTTGAAGAGGCTGACTGCTGCCAGAATATTGCTGAAATGATAGGGCTGATGGGTTCTGTAACTGGTTGCCAGCTCCAGCAATCAAAGTGGTGGGGTTCTGCAACTGGGAATATGACTGTTGTTGCACCAATGGTGGCGGCTGTACCTGCACAACCTGGCCTATTCCACTGTAAGGCTGACCAATCTGCTGCTGCTGAATTCCGCCTGTTGTTCCAGACTGTGCACAGCTACCAGTCATGCCCAATACTTGGCCCTGCAACTGATTGGGAAAAGGTTGACTCTGGGAATTCATGCTTTGTTCAAGCGTAGAACTTAAAGGATGAGTAGCCGGTAATGAGAAAGCATGATCCATCAAAGACTTATCTGCAATCGTTAAGCTATCTCCCAACAACAAAAACATCTGATTTGGTGGTAATTTAAAATCAGGGTTCAGTTGTCTGGCTTGCTCTTCAAGGATTTGACTAAGTAGTTCATGTTTTAGCCGTTTTTCCATCAACGATGAATTTGGCTGCCCTTGTTGTCTTTGATTCTCTGGAAGATTTGTTGTTTGCGGCTGTGCCTGCTGCTGCTGCAGAACAGAAAATTAAATAAACTAAAATACAATCTGGACCAGGGCTTGACAAATCAAAATTTGATCTACATGTCCGGTACAGAGCTTTGTCAGGCCCTGATCTGGATCATGATAAAGCAGGTACAGCTGACATTCTATATCACAAAATGATATCTGTAAGTACCCTCTTAATCAAAGAAAATAGTTCGGACACATTTCTGATTTTTCTAGATACATCATCTCCTGTTATCTCAAACTTCTGGTATCTCAAAGTAAATTTTCTGGGCCCAGAAAATTTACTTTGAGATATCAGTAATTTGTGATGGGCCTTGACTTCAAGAAATTGAGAGTTGATTGTATATGACTATTACAGCTCAAGTCGAAATTAAGATTAATATGGTAGATGGAGTCTTCAGCCATAAAACCATTTTAGGACACAATCTGTGAAAATATAACTACATGTATTCAAACGTACATCATCCCTTGTTCAATGTTCAATTTATCTGCATTTAATGCTGACACAGACTATATTGTGTATTCTGTTAAATAACTTCGCCATATACTTTTCCAGGCCAAGATTTCAGTAAGAGTTGAAAATAGCTGAAATCCCATGATGAGCCACCTAATCTGGATCTGCACTAATTGCTCTCTATTCTGTGTAGTCTCCTACAATATACATGTAGCTTAGATGAAACTTTTTCTTAATCTAGCAAACAATTTGTGTGTGTGTGGGGGGGGGGGGGGAAGCTTTAAGTGTTATCATTTTATATGTTCTTTAGTTACCTGCTGCAGTTGAGCCTGCAGTTGCAAAATCTGTTGCTGCTGAACTGGCTGAATCTGGTTTTGCTGCAGCAGTGACTCCTGATTGTTTATGGTTTGTGGCTGGAGTGTTGCTGATTGGGCCAGATGTAGTTGGAAATCTGATAATTGAACTTGGTGCTGCCCAAACTGTACTTGCAGAGACTGGTGGCTACCCAGGCTCTGTGGCTGTTGTGGAGCTGACTGGGACTGATATCCTTGAAAATCTGACGGCTGGTCTTGCCTCTGCCCAGCCTGTTGCTCTTGCAATATCTGCTGTTGTTCCCCCTGCATCTGTAAACCACTCTGCTGTGGTCCCTCACTCATGGATGTAAGTCTCGGCGGATAGGCAACTGTAGGCTCAACACTGGTATAGCCTACCTTGCTGTTTGCGGAAAAGGCAGAAGCTGATGTAACCACAGCTGTAGTAGGTGTTCTGGCCGGAAGCTCTGGACTCTGTAACCCTTGTGACCAAGTAGCAGACTGTTTAGGTAACTTAACAGTCATTTGGCTCTGCTTAAGCTCTGGCAGGTCAGACCTCCTGGCAGGACTTTGACTTGTTCCTGGCACTATAGGAGACCTCCCTCTACCATTCTCATCCTTTAGCTGAACTGATCTTGCCCTAGGACCACGGGGGACTTGGTCATCATTCTGAGTGTTCTCTTTCAGACTGAAAATCTTCCCATTGCCTGCCTCTGCCTGTCTCCCATTGTCATACATCTCAGAGTATGTGGGAATGGTAATGTTTGACACAGCTGACTGCACTTCACCTGAAAATATAAAATTAAATCTCCTATATTTTGAATGAATGTAGCCTTGAACAGATTCAAAAGCAAAGGACAGATTCTATCATAAACCTTTACATATCAGTCCTTGAACTGCGAGATATAAAAGAAAATGGCATAGTTGCTTCCCCATACAAGAGGGCCATGAGGCCCTGAATCACTCACCTGACTAATTGGCAAAGTGGCTTTTTCTTATGTCTGAAATTCTCACAGTCTTGGCAGTACTCTAGTACTCCATGCTACTTATCAAGTTTCAAGGACACAGGTATATTGGCTCTGGAGAAGAAAAATATTAAAGGTTTATACTATAAATGGGTATGGCGGCCATGTTGGTCATGTGACCTGGACCATTTGAAAAATTTTTTGGTCAATCAACCCCTGAAGGATCTATATGAAATTTGGTTACAATTGGCCCAGTGGCTTTTAGGAGACTGTTTGATATTGTCAAAATGAGAGTGTTCTGGGTCAAAAGTCAAAGAATGACCATGACCTATTGTACTCATAAATCTTCATGTAGTCATTAAGATGACTGTATATACCAATTTTTATGCCTAAATCTTCAAAACTTCCCATGAAATCTTATAGTCTAGCATTTTCTCATATTTGACCTTGCCGTAAAATTGTCAAGGTCATTCCAATGTCATCATTTTGAATAATATCTATAGTACTGGCGTACCCAATGCTACATACAAAGTTTCAAGGCCATCTGTCAATTGGTTCTGGAGAAGAAGATTTTTAAAGATTTTTACCATATATAGGCATGATGGCCATGTTGGTCATGTGACCAGGACCGTTTGAACAATTTTTCTTTCCTAAGACCCCAGGAGGCTACATATTAAAATTTGGTTTCAATTGGCCCAGTGGTTTTTGAGGTGATTGTTTGAAATTGTCAAAATATGAGCAATCTGGATCAAAGGTCAAAGAATGACCTTGACCTCTTGTACTCACAAATCTTCATGTACTCATTAAGGTGACTGTATATACCAATTTTTAGGCCAAAATCTTTAAAACTTTCTATGAAATCATATGTTCTAGCATTTTCCTATATTTGACCTTGCTGTAAAAAAATGTCAAGGTCAACCCAAGGTCATAATTTGAACAATCTTGATAGTACTCGAGTACCCAATGCTACATACAAAGTTTCAAGGCCATCGGACAATTGGTTCTGGAGAAGAAGATTTTTTAATGGTTTTTACCATATATGGGCGTGGTGGCCATATTGGTCATGTGACCTGGACCATATGAATAAATTTTCATTCCCTCAACCCCTGAAGGCTTTCTATGAAATTTGGTTTCAATTAGCCCAGTAACTATTGAGGAGATTGTTTGAAATTGTCAAAATATGAGAGTTCTGGGTCAAAGGTCAAAGAATGATATTGACCTCTTGTACTCATAAATCTTCATGTATCCATTAAGATGACTGTAGATACCAATTTTTAGGCCAAAATCTTCAACAATTTCCAAGATATCTTATGTTCTAGCATTTTGCCATATAAAAGCACAAGGAAGCAAATTTGACCTTACCGTAAAACCAGAGGACCATTGGTCCTGTAGCTCACCTGAGTCCATTCATCCTCAGCACTCAAGGGTAGGTAACTCTAAAGTAAATTGTACAATGTGGCCTAATTTCAACGTTGACTGAGTTGTTAGTCTATGGAAACTTTAAAATGCCATAGCAATGAAACACATGGGCAACAATAATAGAAAACAATATTTATGTAGTGGCTAATGTCATGAACATGTATGCAAAGAATCAGCTTCATCCCCCTATATAGTTTTGAGGAAAAGATTTTTGAATATTTTTTCAAATTTTTTTTCCTTTATGTTGCCTTCATGGCAACTAATCAAATTTGGTGATTTGGACTAAATTAATATGAATACGAATCATAGAGGACTACTCAAGAAACATTTCTGTAGGAAAAAAATCCAAATAACTGCAGTGAGATAGCAAAAATTGCGGATTTCCATTTTTCCCATTATAAGCCAATGGCAACTTTAAGTTGCCATAGCAACCAAACTGCTGGGGCAATTGCCAAGAAAAACAGTATTTTTATAGAAGGTAGTACCAAGATCCTTTCTGTGAAGTTTGAGCTTTATTGGTTGCATAGTTGCTGAGATGATTTTTGAATATTCTTTCTATTTATAACCATTCGGTTGTAATGGCAATCAGCCAAATGGCTCAATTTGCATAAATTTGATATGGCTGGTTGGGGACTACTCAAGGAACATTTCTATAAAAGTTTTGTCCAAATATCTGCAGTGACATAGCAATAAATGCAAATTTTCCATTTTCCCATTATAAGTCAATTGCCATTGCAACCAAACTGCTAGAGCAATTGCCATGAAAAACAGTATTTTTATAGAGGATAGTACCAAGATCCTTTCTGTGAAGTTTGAGCTATATTGGTTGAATAGTTACTGAGGTGATGATTTTTGAATATTTTTTCTATTTTTAACCATTCAGTTGCCATGGCAACCAGCCAAATTGTGCAGTTAGCATAAATTTCATGTGGCTGATAGAGAGCTACTCAAGGAACATTTCTGTAAAAGATTTATCAAATTATCTGCAGAGAAATAGCAACCAGAGGGCCAATGGCCTTATATCGCTCACCTGAGCACTGAAGCACTGAGGTTACAGCAACAAAACACCATGCACAACACCAATAAACAAGAGCTGTCGCCTGACAGCATAGCTCGCCTGAATAAGTGCTTGCCCATCACACAGTTGCTATGGTGGTGTGGACTGCTAGGCATAAAACTTCAGACAAGCATGTCCATAATGACAACACATTTATAAACAAAAGCTATCTCAGAAATGTCTTAAAATAAAATTAAAAAAAAAATCCACATGAAATTTCAAAGTCCATGAGCTTGAGGACAAAGAACTAAGGGGTAGAGGGGTAAGGGGTGGTGTGTGTGTGTGTGGGGGGGGGGGGGGAGGGGCTAGGATGTATCAAAACCTTGAACCATTATCCAATATCAGTCCAAGTATTAGTATCAACTGAGTCCATTGTGGCACTGTGAAATTATGTCTTCATAAATATAAAACTTTAACCAAAATCTTGAAGACAAAGTTCAAAGTTGATAACCTTGACTTCAAGGTCATCCAGTGGGGTAAGTATATAGTATTTTGTAAAAACTCAAAAGTGTCTAACATCAGTTCAAGTGTAAACTAAATCTCTGTCAAGCATTATGGATCAGTATGCAATTAGAACACTTTAACAAATACCAAATTTCCTAAGTCCCTGACCTTGACATCAAGGTCACTGAGCGGGGTTGGGGATGTACTAAATAAAACTTTGGACTAACATATAACTACAGTGCATATATTTAAAGAATTCATCTATGGGTTCAGGAGATATGTGTCTTTAAAAAACTTTAACCAAAACATCCGATCAATAAAAAGACAATTTTCTAAGTCCATGACCTTGACATCAAGGTCACTGAGGGGGGTGGGGGTAGTACCTCCGAAAACTTTGAACCAATATCTAACTATAGTGCAAGTATCAAAGGAATCCATCCATGGGTTAAGGAGATATTGGGCTTTATAAAACTTTAACCAAAACATCCAGTCCAAAAAACTCCCAATTTTCCAAGTCCATGACCAGGTCAGGAAGTAGGGTAGGGGTGGTACCCTGTTAAACTTTGGACCAATATCTAACTACAGTGCAATTATCAAAAGAATCCATCCATGGGCTAGGGAGATATAGGTCTTTAAAAAACTTTAACCAAAACATCCAATCCGGACGCCGACGCTGACGCAGACGCTGACGCGGACGCGGACGCTGACGCCGTGGTGACAACAATAGCTCTTCCTGAACTTTCCTTCAGGCGAGCTAAAAACACCATTTATGTAGAGGATAATATCACAAACACTTATGCAAAACAAGAGGCCCACGGGCCACAAAGCTCACCAGATCTCTAGCTCAAAATTGCTATCAAAATTACTGTCACATTTGTACAGGCTAACACAAAATATACAACTACAAAGTCTCAGCCTGACAGTCTGTTGAGTTGATAACAAAATATTTACTGCAATCAAAATATGGAAAATAGTTATATGCCATTTTTCAATTTTCCCCATTATAAGTCAATGCAACTCTAAGTTGCCATAGCAACCAAACGAAAGAGCCGATTTTTCATCAAAAACACAAACTTTCAACCCCCAGCCTAAGGATACTAAAGGTGAAATCTGGGCCTTATTGGCCAAGTGGCTTCTGAGGAGATAATTTTGTAAGTATTTTTTTTTCCATTACTTTTGCATTTTGGTTTCCATGACAACCAGTAAAAGGAGCAGTGGGTCCAAAAACAATAAAGCTAATAGAAGACTTCTTAAGGAACATTTCTATAAAAGTTTTGTCAACATATCTGCAATGGCTAGGCAGTAAATGCCATTATTCCATTTTCCCCATTATATGTCTATGGGAACTCTAAGTTGCCATAGCAACCAAACTAAAGGGCTGATTTTCATAAAAAACACAAACTTTCAATCCCCAAGTCTAAGGATACTACAGATGAAATCTGGGCCTTATCGGCCCAGTGGTTAAAGAGGAGATAATTTTTAAGTATTTCTTTCCATTTTTTTTTCATTTTGGTTTCCATGGCAACCAATAAAAGGGGCACTGGGCCAAAAAACATATAGCTGGTAGAAAACTTCTAAAGGAACATTTCTATAAAAGTTTTGTCAACATATCTGCAATGGCCTGGCAGAAAATGTCATTTTTCAATTTTCCCCATTATAAGTCTATGGGAACTCTAAGTTGCCATAGCAACCAAACTGAAGGGCAGATTTTCATAAAAAACACAAACTTTCAATCTCCCAGCCCAAAGATGCTACAGATGAAATTTGGGCCCAATCGGCCCAGTGGCTTCAGAGGAGATGTTGTTTAAAAGTGTTGACGAACGACGACATACGACATACCACGACGGACGAAGACGACAACGACGACGGACACTGCCTATCCTATAAGCTCTCCCGGAGCCTTCGGCTCTGGTGAGCTAAAAATGAGCTTTATCCCCCCTTAATGGCTTCTCAGAAGATCTTTGGCAAAAAAAAAAAAAAAATAATGAAAATTCGGCCTTTCAGCTGCAATGGCAACCAATCAAAATCAGGTATTTGGGAAAAATTCATATGGCTGGTAGAGGACTACTCCAGGAACATTTCTGTAAAGTTTTGTCAAAATATCTGCAGTAACACAGAAATAAATACCAAATGTCCACTTTCCCCATTATAAGTCTATGGAAACTTTACGTTGCCATAGCAACGAATTCACATGGGCAATGATAATATAAAACATACTTTAGATAGAGGCTAATGTTATTAATATGTATGCCAAGTATCAGCTTCATCCCCCTCATAGCTTCACTTTTCCCATTATAAATCAATGGAAATTATAAGTTGCCATAGCAACCAAAGTTCTTATGGGATTGGAAGAAAAAGAATAAACTTTATGTAGAGGCTACTGTCATCAACACGTTTGCACAATATCAGCTTCATCCCCTATATGGCTTCTGAGGAGCAGATTTTTTTTTTCTTGAAAATTTACCCTATATTTTGCCATGGCAACCAATCAAATTCAGCGATTTGGAGAAAATTCATACGAATCGGAGAGGACTACTCAAGAAACATTTCTGTACAAAAAAAAATCTAAATAACTGCAGTTAAACAGCAAAAATTGCCAATTTCCATTTTCCCTATTATAAGTCAATGGAAACTCTTAGTTGCCATAGCAACCAAACTGCTGGAGCAATTGCCATGAAAAACAGTACTTCTATAGAGGCTAGTACCAAGATCCTTTCTGTGAAGTTTGAGCTTTATTGGTTGAATAGTTTCTGAGGAGATGATTTTTGAATATTCTTTCTATTTTTAACCATTCTGTTGCAATGGCAATCAGCCAAATAGCTCAATTTGCATAAATTTGATATGGCTGGTTAAAGACTACTCAAGGTACATTTCTGTAAAAGTTTTGTCAAAATATCTGCATTGGCATAGCAAAAAATTTCCATTTTGCCATTATAAGTCAATGGCAACTTTAAGTTCCCATAGCAACCAAACTGCTAGAGCAATTGCCAAGAAAAACAGAACTTTTATAGAAGCTAGTACTAAGATCCTTTCTGTGAAGTTTGAGCTTTATTGGTTGCATAGTTTCTGAGGAGATGATTTTTGAATATTTTTTCTATTTTTAACCATTGGGTTGCCATGGCAACCAGCCAAATTGTGAAATTTACATAAAGTTCATGTGGTTGATAGAGGAATACTCAAGGAACATTTCTATAAAAGTTCTGTCAAAATATCTGCAGTGACATAGCAATAAATGCAAATTTTCAATTTTTCCCATACAAGTCTATGGAAACTTTAAGTTGCCATAGCAACCAAAGTTCTGAAGTGATTTGGATAAAAAACAGTATTATTGGTCCCCCCTGCCTATAGATGCTATACATGAAATTTGGTAACGATGGGCCTTGTAGTTTCAGAGGAGATATCGTTTGAAAATATTGACGGACAACGGACGGACGACGGACGGACGACGGATGCCTGTCTATACTATAAGCTCACCTGTGAGCCTTCGGCTCAGGAGAGCTAATAAATGCAAATTTTCAATTTTTCCCATACAAGTCAATGGAAACTTTAAGTTGCCATAGCAACCAAAGTTCTGAAGGGATTTGGATAAAAAACAGTATTACTGGTTCCCCCTGCCTATAGATGCTACATATGAAATTTGGTAACAATGAGCCTTGTAGTTTCAGAGGAGATGTTGTTTGAAAATGTTGACGGACAGACGGACGGACCGACGGACAGACTACGGATGCCTGCCTATACTATAAGCTCACCTGTGAGCCTTTGGCTCAGGTGAGCTAAAAAGTCAAGGTAAACCCTCGGTCATTATTTGAACAATCTTGGTAGTACTCACAAACCCGATGCTACATACCAAGCTTCAAGGCCATCAGCCTATTGGTTCTACAGAAGAAGATTTTTTTTAGGTTTTTACCATATATGGGCATAGCCGGCATGTTGGTCATGTGACCAGGCCCGTTTGAACAATTTTTCTTTCCTAAGACCCCAGGAGGCTACATATGAAATTTGGTTACAATCCAGCAGTTTCAGAGGAGAAGTCATTTGAAATTGTTGACGGACGACAGACTCACAAATCTTCATGGTCTGTTTTTACCATATATGGGCGTGGCGGCCATATTGGTCATGTGACCAGGACCATATGAATAAATTTTTGTTCCCTCAACCCCTGAAGGCTTAATATGAAATTTGGTTTCACGCCCAGTAGCTTTTGAGGAGATTGTTTGAAATTGTCAAAATATGAGAGTTCTGGGTCAAAGGTCAAAGAATGAACTTGACCTCTTGTACTCATAAATCTTCACGTACTCATTAAGATGACTGTAGATACCAATTTTTTAGGCCAATATCTTCAACAGTTTCCAAGAAATCTTATGTTCTAGCATTTTGCCATATAAAAGCACAAGGAAGCAAAACTGACCTTACCGTAAATAAGGTCAAGGTCAACCCAAGGTCATAATTTGAACAATCTTGGTAATACTCACGTACCAAGTTTCTAGGCCATCAGCCTATTGGTTCTGGAGACAAAGATTTTTTTAAGTTTTTACCATATATGGGCATGGCGGCCATGTTGGTCATGTGACCAGGACAGTTTGAACAATTTTTCTTTCCTAAGACCCCAGGAGGCTACGTATGAAATTTGGTTACAATCTGCCCAGCGGTTTCAGAGGAGAAGCCGTTGGAAATTGTTGACGGACGGACGGACGACAGATGGAGGACGGAGCCTTACCATCCTATAAGCTCCCCCTGAGCCACTGGCTCCGGTGAGCTAAAAACCTACACATTCACCTTTAACAGAGAAAAGCAATATAATGGTTAGGCCAGACTAGGATTCTGTTGTTGTTGTGTTATTGCTTAAAGTCCACGGTAAACAGCTATGGTCATGTCGGGACGGTCATTTAACCTTACCACACTATTCCTGGGCAGGCTTAAACCTCCTAAGCGGTTAACCAGTACTAAGTGCTAATACTTTCACCAGTAACTGACAACTGCCCTTCTTGAATCAGTGGAAGGAGAAATGAAAGTAAGGGGTTGGACTTGGTATCGAACCCAGGACCTCTGGCTTATAAGTCAGACACCCTACCGATTGCGCTAATTGGCCCAGCTCTACTAGGTCCTGAATTCCCTCTGTAAATAAAATAATTTTCCATAAAGCAAAATCAAAATAATAACATGGATATCCAACTTTGAATACTTACTTTCAAATTTTTGTTTCAATTTGGGGTCCAAACTTCCTAGCACATTCCAAGATGCCCCTGCAGAAAAAAAAAACAAAAAAAACAATATGACTAAAATTTTAACTAGAAAATGTGTTTGTAAGAAAAAAATATGGGTCAGCTATTTTTTGATGACAAATCCATATGTGAAATTTTGAAACTTTAGAAACGGTTCCTAAGAAATGGTATCCCTGACAAACGGACACCGAGAATTCATTTTGTGCCTGTAGGTTTCACTGGGTCCATACCTGAAGAGTGCCAACAATAAAGGCTCTGATCAGACTGCTCAGCTGTGCAGACTGGTCTGAGCCATCGCTGTTCCCATATGGGTTATGCACCTTTTTGTGTGTTGTGGCTAGGATAGCATAAAATTCTAAAAATTGTGAAACCTAATATAATAACCATAACAGTCAAAAAATGGGACAGTTTGGATTTACAATGCAGTAATGCATCCAAAAACTGCAGATGGAATGGCAAACAGTGTAGACCCTGATCAGACTGCCCCTTTAGGAGAAGTCTGATCTTGGTCTGCACTCTTTTATCAAACCTGTTTTTCTCAATACTTGAAATTTTTTACGATATGCAGTATGATCAGTCTGCCCTATTCCCTAAGGTAGAGTTAAGGCAGGGGTTTATAGATGATTCTGGTGGGTTTATTGTATTTTTATTTAACTATTGCCCAAAAAGTATGTTGTAACCTATTTTAGAACTGCCTCTTTGAGATCTTTCTTCTTAAGAATCAGAACAAACATTTTTTCTTGACTATGGACTGAAGTTATCTCATAATTATCTTCAAAATCACACTTTCTACTGAAAAGAGACAGCAGAGAAAAAAAGAATGATCACTACCCTATTTATTTTGTTACAATACAGGGTTTTCTCCTTCCAAAACGAGAAAAATCCTTCTTAAAGCTGAATTACACATGACTTATATGTATTTTGTATTTCAGGTAATTTTGGAATGGGGAAATCCCCATTACATAACCGGATAAATGCAGAAAACATAGAGCATTTAAAATTGAGGAAAACATATTCGTTGCTTTTAGATATAATAATAAAAAGGTCATTGAACAGCATAAAGACTGATGATCAGCACGAGCATAAGTTTTTCCTATGTCACTGTTACTGCCGACATCACAAACTACTCTCATGTGACCACTGTGTCAAAGTGCTGGCAAATGACAAGCAACTGAGTCTGTCTATCCTATAAGACCCTCAGAGCTTTCTGCTACAAAATAAAACCCTGAATCTCTCTTTACCTGAAGGTTGTCTTGAGCAAGATGCTTCAGCTGACCTATCCAGTCTTGGCTTCTTTCTCCTTCTCTCATTTACACCATCCAGATCTGAAACAATGTACTACAATATAAGCAGAGCTCTAGATAAGAGGGGTATTTGATGATAATTGAGGGATAATTTTTCTTATTTCTCATTGAAACCATATGTTGTGACCCCTCATCTGAACCGTCTCGTCGAGACGGTTCAGATGAGGGGTCACAACATATGTTTTTATGCAGAATTAACAATTATCCTTAATTATCATCAAATACCCCCTCTTATCTAGAGCTCTGATAAGGCCTTGTGCTTGTAAAACATGATTCCAGCTTCAGCTGAAAATGTGCTCAAATTTAAATTACTAAACATTCAAAATACTAAACAAGGCCTGTATATAGAGCTTTCAAAAGATGGATTGATGGATAGCTTGCAATTTTACATCCTTTTCAACTGTTTTTCGGTCATATCATGATGATGGGGGTGTGATAATGAAAGGCTGTGTGCAACGGAACCCTTTTTACCATTGAAATTTCCACCAACAGCAGGAATCAAACTTGAGACCGCTTGATCAGCAGGCCAGTACTTAACCTACTGAGATACCAGGGTTTTCAAATAGGTAAAATCATATGGAAGCACACACTGGAAACAATAATTATCACTGCAAAATGCATTGGATTTATTCAGTATGCGTTGAATTTTCATGCTCGGCCATGGTGAGCATTAAATATGTTTTATAACCTCGGGGCCAGCATAGAATCATCTAAGCAAATAGTGTAGGCCCAGATCAGACAACTGTGTTCAGTGTCTGCTTTGTCATTTCATCAGCAAGGTTTTGACATACTACTGGATAGTAAAATTAACTTGTTCATATTCAATGTATATGCCATGTTTCTGCCATTTTTACAAAAGGGAACTACTTTTGTACCTTACTGTTTGCTTCCTGGATGATAAAGCCCATCTATAATGGGGTCTACTTTCAGTAGTGGTCAACTCTTAAAGGAAACAATTTGCTCCTATCGGAGCAAATTCTTTTCTTTAAGATCTAACCCCTTTTAGAAGGGCTTTGTCACCCATGGAAATAAACACAGCTGTGTACACATACACCTTAATTTCATAAGATACCTTGTACAGAATAGTAGACAAATTGAACACTATTGCTTTCGTCTTTAGTGTCCTCGTCAACTAGACAGACTTCCATCTCTTCATTTGTGTCTGTGTCAGGGTTCCGGAATGGTGGTGGATAAAACTCAACCACAGCCTGAGTGAGGAAGGGATACAGTTCAGCAAACATGATATAAGTTACTGAGCTACTGAAATGAAGATAAAAGAATCTTTCATAAGATTAAGCTTCAGGTGGACATAGAAAGCATTATAAAGAGTGAATCATGTCTCCAGGATGCCCCAGGCTCCCTATCATATTCAAGCAACTCATGTGGTCCTGATACCTGGGGACATCCACTTGCGACACAGAGTGCCAGATCAAGTTACTGCAGCAAATACACATTATTTCTATGGATACTTGATCTGGCCCTCCCTATAACATCTCATGGATGTGTTCAGATCACAAAATCACAACAGACCCTTGTGTTGAGTATGATCCAGAGATTTGGGCACATCCAGGAGACAGGGTAAGCAAAAGTTAGTGTCGTAAATTTATACTAATTCATTTGATTCGAACACTGAGTACAATATGCTGGGATGTTATACTTAACATCTTGTTCGTTAATGTAACATCCTCATTCATCATATGACGTCGCTGTGATTCAGTAGATAACATTGTGCCATAAAAATTGTAAGACCGCACCTGTAATAGCACTTTGGTGCATACACGTAACGTCACGTCCACGTCAACAATGCAGTTTCATATTAAAATAATATTCAGTTTGAAGAAGTTTAAATCCCATTTTAAAGGGTCTTATGATAAACAGAATCATACACTCATTGTCATTTCATACGAAATTTATGAAACTCACCAAATGCTTGTTTCATAAATTTCATATGAAACGACCACTCGTATAAGATCCTCTATTTCTCTGGTTCTTGGTCCTAGGATGCACTTTAGAAACTGGCACATCTGATGCTGGAACTCAGACATAGCTTGATTTGAAGGGAGTGATATGGATTCAAAATACGTCAGTACATTGATCTGGCTTTGTGCATTAGATGGTAAGAAAATAGACAGTTCACAGACTTTGTGTATCATTGTATTGACAGGCAAAAAAAAATACATGTATGTATTTGTCAATGTGGATCTCAAACCATAATTATAATCAGCATACTTTCACATTTTTAATCAATTCAAAACTGAAGGGATTAGTAAACCTTACTCTGCCAATTTTCCATAGCAGACCAGTCTGCTCCTGAACTTGGAATAGCCCAGTCATCATTTGGGAAGGTGTTTAAACAGAGTAAATTGTATACTTCAACCAGACTGAGCAGGACTACACTGTTTGCAAAAACAAATGTGTTAGCATATGTAGCAGTATAGCGGGTTGAGTGTTACTAAAAACTGGACATTAATATGGAGCAGGTAACAAAATCAAAACTAACCTTCTTGATACATGAAATATCCTTTTTTGGTACCATTACTTCCCATGGCCGACCAGTCTTACTCTTTATCTTCACCCCCACATCTGTTAAACAAAGAAAAAAAACTAGACAATCACTAAAGGTGATGAATGCCCCCGACATATGCCTCACTAGATGAGTAATGTATTAAGAGGTATTTGTGTGAAATTTTATCAAAATCTGTCAATAATAAAGGTGCTCGAGGGCTGACAAATTTTCTTCTAAAAAAGCATCTGTGACCTTGACCTTGGCTCTACAACCCTGAAAGGTGAACTTGTCTAAGATATTGTCATACTTAATATTTGTGTGAAGTTATATCAAAATCAGTTAACAAATAAAGGTACTAGAACCTTGACAAAGTTTTACATGTACCTTGGACCGACAATGCTGAAACATAAATTTGTCCCAGATATTGCCATGATAAATATTTGTGTAAAGTTATGTCAAAATCATTCCAGAGGGATGACAACATATTTTCTATAAATAGCAACCGTGACTTGACCTTGACCCTAAAATTCTGGATCGCGAAATTTTCCAAGATATTGTCACACTAAACATTTGGGTGACGTTACATCAAAATCTGTCAATGAATAAAGGGGCTAGAGGGATGATAAAGATTTTTCTAAAATTAGCGACTGTGACCTTGACCTTGAACCTGCAGTGCTGAAATGGTAATTTGTTTAAGATATTGCCATACTTAACATTTGTGTGAAGTAATATCAAAATCGATCCATAAATAAAAGCGCTAGAGTGATGCCCAAGTTTTTCAGAAAATAGTAACTGCGACCTTGACCTTGATTCTTCCAACCTGAAACGCAAACTTGTTCCAGGTATTGTCATAATATAGCTGTGACCATATATCAAAATCAGATCATAAATGAGGCCGCTAGAGCCACATCAAAAGGTGAGCTTGTATATAAGCCCCTGAAATATGGTCAAAATATGTATGTCATTCAAGGAGACATAATTCTGCTATAAAGACCTTAATCAAAATTCTGTTTCCTTTATGCACATGTTCAATGCATGTCTGAACTGTGTTGCAAGTTTCAACTCCCTGCATCTAATACTGTAGGAGGAGTTGCAGAGACAAGAACAGTACTACAAGTGTAAAATATGGTCAAAATATGTATGTTATTCAAGGGGACATAATTCTGCAATTAAGACCTGAATCAAAGTTCTGTTTCCTTTACGCATATGTTCAATGCAAGTCTGAACTGTGTTACATGTTTTAACTCCCTGCATCAAATACTGTAGAAATAGTTGCCGAGACACAAACAGTACTACAAGTGTGAAATATGGTCAAAATATGAAAGTTATTCAAGGGGACATAATTCCGCAATAAAGACCTGAATCAAAGTTCTGTTTCCTTTATGCACATGTTCTATGCATGTCTGAACTGTGTTGCAAGTTTCAACTCCCTGCATCAAATATTGTAGGCGGAGTTGCGGAGACAAGAACAGTACTACAAAGTGTGACAGACGGATGTAGGAACGGACAAGGGCAAAACTATAGGCCCCTCCCCACTTCGTGGCGGTGACCTTATATCAAAATCAGTTCATAAATGAGGCCGCTAGAGCCACAACAAAAGGTGAGCTTGTATATAAGCCCCTGAAATATGGTCAAAATATGTATGTTATTCAAAGGGACATAATTCTGCAATAAAGACCTGAATCAAAGTTCTGTTTCCATTATGCACATGTTCAATGCATGTCTGAACTGTGTTGCAAGTTCAACTCCCTGCATCAAATATTGTAGGAGGAGTTGCGGAGACAAGAACAGTACTTCAAAGTGTGACTGACTGACGTATGCACCGACGGACGGATGTACGGATGGACAAGGGCAAAACTATATTCCCCTCCCCACTTCGTGGCGGGGGAATAAAAAAACCTTGCATCTTCAGCCCTTGCGAAAATAACACGCAGCTGTGCATTAAAGCTTCGTAAAAGCAAGCTTTTTTACAGCTTTACTGCGTATATCTAAGAAAGCTGTAGAAAAACCGCATTTTTTTGGAAAAGCTGAAGATTTTTCAAGAGAGCTGTAGAAAAGCTGTACTTTTTTGTGTGAGGTGCGTAAAAGCTTCATTTTTTGTCAAAAAGCTGCGTCTTTTTAAAAGCTGCGTCTATTCTTTTAAAACAGGAATTATTTAAGTTAAATATGCAGCTTTTGGAGCTGCGGAAAACCTGGGTAATAATTAAACTAGCCACAGACCTGATCATGTCATCCACAAAAATGCAAAACTAAAGAAACACAGCTTTTGCGCAGCTCTGCAGAGCCGAGTGAATTCATCAACATTAATCTGGTATTATGTAATATTAAAGGTAGGTTCCTGTACTTTGGAATGCATCATAATTTTGATGATCTTTCATCCAAGTTGTTGGAAAGCACTTATAAAAGGGAAGAATAAGTTTCACTAAAAAGTGTAAATCAAAAAAATATTAGAAAAGTTGTTTTGCAAGGGATTTCCTAACTCTGCTTCGCACACCAGTTAGCGCTATTTTTAGTTCACGCCAAAAATAGATAACGCAGCTGACGTCATGCTGCATCGCATTTTGGGATAGTTTTAACCCATCCGACATGCCAGGACTTCTAGGAGAGCTACCGGCAAGGGAAAATTGACCTTTGAAGAATGGCATCAGAAATTGCGCACTTATAGACATAATAAACATAGTTTTTTTTAGAACTGGAATTCCAACGAAAGCAAATAAACCAAAGGGGAAAACAACTATTTTCTTCAACATCTGACGAGTTTCTCAGTAGTAACAAATTCAGAAAAATAAGAGAATTCAATACTGCTCAGAAAAAGACGAATTTATTTTGTGGACATAATTGTTATCGCTAGTCCAGGAACCTACCTTTAAGCATTATTACCTTGTTGCTATGGCAATTTTCCCTGAAGGGGCCAAGTGGCATAAAAATCTTTCCAAAAAACTTTTTGTCATCATTTATAGAGAGTCAAGTAAAATAACGTTTATAACTTGTTCATTTTCACTGGATTTGGATTCTGGTAAGATTTAATTTTTCTATAATTTCATTTTGTTGTTAATCTTATAGATTTTGCATTATTTAAGACCTCAGATAGACAGATTAACTAACATACAAGCAGACAGACAGGCAGACAGGCAGGCATGCATGCAGGCACCCCCATCCCCCTACACACACAGAGAATGGGGAAGACTTGAATTTGAATTCCTTTTTGATTGTTTTCCCCCTAAATTCATCATTATCTGTGAATAAAAGTCAAAGGAATGGGATAAGCACTGAAATTTAATAGTTTTATGCTCAGTTCGTATTTTTGTCACTGCATGATTTCTAGTCAGCTATCTGATATTACCATATCACTGTTGTTACCTTTGAAAGGTTTTTGTATAACACTGTTCTATCATATTAAATTCTATTTGTTTTTATTTTTGACCTTTCTGTTTGTCTGTCCTCATCCAGAACTTTTAAAGACGCAGGTTTCTGACAGATACGCAGCTTTTCAAGCAGTAGAAACGCAGCTTTGACCTTAAGCTGCGTTGAAGCTGCGGAAATGCAGCTTTGATGCGGCTTTGACCTAAAGCTGCGTTGAAGATGCGGAAACGCAGCTTTGACCCAGCTATAATGCAGCTTTGACAAAGCTGCATTTTAGCTACAGAAACCCAGCTTTAATACAGGTCTTAATCACAGCCATAGAAAAGCTTTGTTAAAGCAGCGGAAAAGCCGGTGGTATTGGCACCTGCGGAAAAGCTGCTTTTCTGCAGCTTAAATGCAGCTTTTGAGTTTGACGCAGCTTTTATGTGACTCTGCGTCAAAGCTGCGTTAGAGCTTTTCTGCAGGTTTGTATAAAGCTGCGTTAAAGCCGGCTTTTCTGCAGCTCTGCAGAAAAGTTAGCTTTCTACAGCTTAAATACGCAGGTGCCAATACCGCCGGTTTTTGCGAAGCTTCTGCACAGCTTTCAAAGATGTGCTTAAGCTGCAGAAAAGCTGGGGGGGGGGGTTAGCAAGGGTGCAGAGCTTTAGATAAGAAGGGTAAACAGGGATAATATAGGGATAATTTTCTAAATGAAAACATATGTTGTGACCATCATTAGAACTGTCTCGGTGAGACGTTTCTAACATGGTCACAACATATGTTTTTATGGAACAATAAGGAAAATTATCTCTAAATTACCCATGCAAAAATAAGGAAAATTATCCCTCAATTATCCATGTTACCCCTTCTTATCTGGAGCACTGGCTTGCAATCCTTTTTATGGGACAAGATTTTAGTGAATGCTCTGCATTGTCTGTTTATGTGCTGTCACAATAAGAAATTATTTCATAGTCCACAGAGGCCCCACCTAGAGCATTCTTGCTGCAACATGCACATTCATATAGTAGCCTAGCTCTGGGCCGGCAAAATACCTAGAAACAAGTTTCCATTTTCACTTTGTTTCTGAAATAATTTCGGTCCGGAGCTGGACTAATTCATATAGCTGAGAAACATTTTTTTTTTTAATTATTACAAATTACACTGCAAAATGCAATTTCCTTTACTGCTTCCCATAGAGCAATGCACTTTAAACAAAAGTGGGGCAATGACTGGTGTCCCACGCCAATACATAGTGTTTTCACCATTATGATATCAAAACAAGAGGGCCATGATGGCCCTGGATCGCTCACCTGAGTATCCTGTGAACTTAACTTCAGAGACATCCAAATGACTGACAGACAGAGTTTCACAAAGATTAAATGGAAAATGAATCCTTTATTGTGTATCTAAGGTTTTTATAAGATTTAACCTAATGACCTAGATTTTTACCCCACATGACTCAGTTTCAAACCTGGTCTAGATTTCTTGGAAATGAACATTCTGACAAAGTTATCAAAACTGTGCCCTCTAGAGTGTACACAATGTTTTTCTAAGGTTTAACCTAGTGACATACTTTTTGACCCAACATGACCAAGTTGAACCCTTGGTCCAGATTTGTTGGAGACAAACATTCCAACAAAGTCTCATGAAGATTAGAAACAAAACTGTGTCCTCTAAAGCTTTCACACTGTTTTTCTAAGAACTGACCTAGTGACCTAGTTTTTTACCTGACATGGCCCAGTTTCAACTCTGGTATAGATTTCATAAAAATAAACATTCTGACAATGTTTCACGTAGATTGGATCATAACTGTGCTCTCTAGAGTGTACACAAGGTTTTTCTAAGATTTGACCTAGTGACCTAGTTTTTGACCCAACAAGACTCAGATTCAAATTTGGTCTAGATTTTATATAAATAAACATTCTGCCAAAGTTTCATGAAGATTGGATCATAACTGTGCCCTCTAGAGTGTGCAGAAGGTTTTTCTAAGATTTGACCCAGTGACCTAGCTTTTGACCCCGCATGACCCAGTTTCAAAGATGGTCTAGATTTCATTTAGATAAAGATTCTGACAAAGTTTCATGATGATTGGATCATAACTGTGCCCTCTGTGTCATTCTAAGATTTATTTCTATTTTTAGCTCTGGCAGCCATTTTGTTCAGCGGAGTGGAACCGTTTTAGCAATTTTTGTTCAGAGCCATAAGTAAAACATTTCTGCGAATTTTTTTGGAAATCAAGCCATTGGCTTCAGAGACAATGATGTTTAAAGCTTTTTTCTATTTTTAGCTCTGGTGGCCATATTGTTCAGCGGAGCAGAACAGTTTCAGCAATTTTGGTAGAGGGTCTCCTAAGGAACATTTCTGTGAAATTATTTCAAAATCGGCCCAGCACTTTTGGAGGAGAAGTCGTGTAAAGGTTTTTCTATTTTTAGCTCTGGCGGCCACATTGTTCAGCAGAGGGGAACCGTTTGAGCAAATTTGGTAGAGGGTCTCCTAAGGAACATTTCTGTGAAATTATTTCAAAATCGGCCCAGCAGTTTTGGAGGAGGAGAAGTTGTTAAAGGGTTTTTTTATTTTTAGCTCTGGTGGCCATATTGTTCAGCAGAGCAGAACCGTTTGAGCAATTTTGGTAGAGGAGACTAAGGAACATTTCTGTGAAATTATTTCAAAATCAACCCAGCAGTTTTGGAGGAGAAGTCGTTTATAAAGGTTTTTCTATTTTTAGCTCAGGTGGCCATATTGTTCAGCGGAGCGGAACCATTTGAGCAATTTTGGTAGAGAGTCCCCCAAGGAACATTTCTGTGAAATTATTTCGAAATCCGTCCAGCAGTTTTGGAGAAGAAGTCATTTAAAGCAAAAGTTGACGCCGGACAACGGACAAAGACCGATAACAAGACCTCACCTTGAGCACTTTGTGCTCAGGTGAGCTAAAAAGGTCATTTTAGTTGCCATCTAAAATGACCCAAATCATTATTCAACACTTCACAGCTATAGTCTGGGCCAAGTTAGTCAAAACTAACGACATGGTTAGCTAACAATGCCAGTTTTTGCTGAAAAAATGTGCAGAGTCTTTGGCAAAAAATATTAGCACACTTGATTCTATGTCAGCCCTAGTTATTCAGTATATATAATGTACTGTAGAACTACATACGTTTTGGAAAAGCAGTCCCATCTGTGACAACAATAAGGACCCGTTTACTATTTGGGTTGCTATGGTGATACCCAGTGGCTGGTGCAGATGCTGGTTCAATGGTATATATCTTAAACTCATTCCCTTCCTCTGAAAATAAAAATTTAAGGTGAATGGGTACAGCTTCAGTGGAAGCAACTCTTGTCAGTTTCATTTTTGTCTCCCTTTACAATGGGAGTCAACCCATATAGGAAAGAATTTGCTTCTTCAGGATCAAACTCTTTCCTTTAATAGCAGACCCAATTTTGAAAGGGCTACGTCAACCATAATAGCAAAACAGTGCAGACCCAGATTAGACTGCTCTTCAAGGAGCAGTCTGATCAGGGTTTACACTGTTTGCCATGCTGTCTGCATCTTATGACAGACTAGCTTCAGCCTATTTCATCAAAGGAGCTTGAAGTTCTAGCTTAGAAACATTTCTAAACCTGTCATCCAAAGTGCCCAATACAACACTGTATAATAATATTATTAAATAATAAAACAGCGCTTGCACACCTGTCTATTTTTAAATGACATAGGGTCTTTCCGATTTTTGACATTTTGAAGAGTTTTGCGGTCTAAACTTCAAGCGCCTGTGATTTAATGACATTGTCATAAAATATATAAATAATATAAAATATATAAAACCATAGGAACGACTTTTCCGACAAACTGAATTTATTGTATCTAGTGATGCCTGACTATTTCTTACTTAGATTTTTTAGTTTTACTGACTTTCAGATATCACTGCAGTCTGATGCTAGTCTACATCGGATATATGCACTGAAATCTCAAATTGTTCAATTTTTAGGACAGTTATAGAAATTATTTTAGACTCCTTTTTTTTTTTTTTTTTTTTTTTTTTGTTAATTTTTACAATAGAGACTTGCAAGCTGCCTGATGTGTCATAAGCATATGAAAGGTACGGGTCAGTTCTCTTTTCACTCTGTTTTAATCTTCCTTTAAATGAATCATGTATCCATTCATTGTCATGTGAACAGACACTTTTTCACTCAGTGGCAGAAGCCATGCGTAAGTCTTGAGCACAGCAGACAAATGTTCTAATTACCTGGTCATGGCTACTCTGACCCTCTCCGATAAGAAGGAGCAGCCACAAAATTAAGCTGAAACATATGAGCCGCGACGCGACAAAACAAACAATGTGGTTGTGCGTCCAGCGCAGACTCAGATCAGCCTGGGCATCCGCCCAGTCTGATCAGAGTCTTCGCTGTCCGCCTGGTGGTAGCTTAGACCCTTAGCTACCTTTTGAGCACCAAATGAAGAGTCTGGTCAAACTGGATGGATGCCCAGGCTGATCTGAGTCTGTGCTGGGCGTACAACCACTTTGTTGGTTTTCTCGTGTCACGGCTCATATGTTTTGGCAACGCATTTCAATAGTATTGCAGATCATGAGATGTGAGGCTATTTAAATCAGAATCAGATGAACTACATAATATTTTGACAGAATAATAGACACATATGGATGCACCTTCTTAATCCCTTCCCCCACACCCCCAACCCCATCTCTCCATGATCCATGCCACCAGTACCCCACCCCTACAAAACTTTTACTGCCAGATCTGAAGATCTGACAATATTCAGACTCACTTTTATTGTGGATAGCTGTAGAAACTGTATGCTTCTTCGTAGCTGTGTCTCCAAGAAGAACTTCCGCGTGAAGATAAACCGTGTTCTTGTCACTCTTGTCCATTTCAGCTGTAATTAATACAAGAGGTGTTTAACCCTTAATGCGCCAAAAAGCAGACGACAAAATTTACATCTGCAGAATTTCAAAAAATAATTCGTCCAAGCCATATCATATTGAAAATTCGAACAGTAGAGGGCTAACATTGTAGATTCTGATGAGGTGGCTTGTTATGTTGGCAAATTTAGCGATTTTAATTTTTGGTGCTTTAAGGGTTAAGGTAACAGGGTACACTTTCAGGGGAAGCAACTCTGTCATTTTTGTTTTGCCTCCCTTCTCAACTTAGATCAACTCTTAAAAGAAAGAATTTGCTCCTCTGGGACCAAATTCTTTCCTTTAAGAGAAGATCCCTTTTGGAAGGGTTTCATTGTCCAAGGAAACAAATAGGAAGCTGTATCCCTTAGTGACAAGACCTGTCCGCGTACAGAATAGCTCACCGGCAGTACCTTGCCCATCACATAAAAAAACTTTGACGTAAAACTTTAAAGTGTGACACCCACACCCACGCCCACACCCACACCAGAGTGACAACAACAGCTCCCTGCACTTTCGTACAGGCGAGCTAAAAATGGCAGCAAACACACTTAGAGATGTACCCATACATTTGATAACGTATACAATTGTGGTGATTGTTTAGGTTTCCCTTTTTTTTAAACAAAAGAAAAATTCAAGGCACTGATATATAAATAGCCCTATCCGACCGGTCTTTCTGAGAAATCAAGCTTAACATTTCTCCATGAAACTTCTTTTAAGGAGGGTACTGGCACAAATGGTTAAGCTGGTGTCTCTGAATGGCTAGGCAGAGTTGTCGTAGTTGGTGTGGGTTTGAATCCTGGACCCGCAGTGGGTACTTCTTTATTTCTCAACTATACACTTTTTTCGGAATTACTTGCATTGATGATCAGTAAAATGATCCTGGGTGGAATATCTGTTAAAGCTTGTTAAGTCTTCAATGATATCAAATAATGTTTCCAAGCTTCGGTATTGTATGATCCAGATATTCCATGGATATACATGATTAAGTTTTTGCACAACTTAATGGAGTAGCCCTTTCCAACAGGTCATTCGCAGAAATCAAGCGTAACACTGTTCCATGAAACTTCTTTTAAGGAGCATAGTGGAGCAAATGGTTAAGCCATATAAAACATATGTATACCATCTTAATCCTAATAAACACCCCTGCTCTAATAATAGTCCCCTGGCTCTTTTCCGAAAATGATGTTACATTAACTTGCAAGAATTCCTGTTTGTTTCTTGGGATGAGGTAGCTCTTTAACACAGGGTCAACTCTTAGAGAAAAGAATTTGCTCCTAGAGAAGCAAATTCTTTCCTTTAAGAGATGGCCCCTACTGAGAAAGGAGGCAAAAATTAGTAGAGCTGCTCCTCTGAAAGTATACACATTCGTCTTCATGCTGTTTTAAAGAGGTATTTTGGCCATGGCTGATTTAAATTGTTTTATGCTCTAACTAAAACCCCCCTCTTTTGTAAAATACAACATCCCAGGGCATTTAATAGGATTAATATGGTACATAAAACAAGTTTAAACCAAGGTAACATTACTGAGCTACTCACTGTCCCTCATTGAACGGACATCAATATGACAATTCTTTAAATCTTCTCGCCGTTTTTTGAAGATGTTTCGGTACTGCTTAGATTTTGGAGTTGTAAAACTCACTTTATTCAGCCTGGAAGAGAAACAGTTGTGCATGAAATAAAATAAGATACATGCAGGAGGGTCTCAAGATTTTGGGTTGTAAAACTAACTTCAGCATGTTTGCTAAATAAAATAACATACAAGAGGGTGACAACTGGGTTTACCAGCTAGTGGGAATGGAGATCAGAATACCAGATTACAATATCTGGAGATAAAATTTCACCACTTAGTCACATGACTTGTCCAAAATTACTGATTTTGGCCCTTATGATTTTATGTACGGATTACAGAATCTGAGCCTGAAATTTTTCTAGTTACTGATTTCATATGAATTAGACCCTCTGTATAGCTGAGGACCACATCACAAGGTGCATAAAATTCCGAGATTTAGACAATAATTCAGTAACAGTTTATTACCCCCAAAAAATGTGGCATGCTGTGACTAACATTAGACCTGCTTCCATACATGACAGGACATGACATACATTTTTAGAGTGCATGAACAAAATTTATCATATGACGTCGCATCTGAGAGTGTAATAAAGCCATGCATTAAAAACGGTAATCCACTAGTGGATTAAATATGCAAATTACATCAAAACATTATGCGTAGACGTCCATAAAAACGTCACGTTTTCTAACGGGGGAAATCATGACGTTTTAATGAAAAATTTGCTAATAACATGCGAGTTAGTGTCATATGATAGATAGAATCTTGCATTCGTGCTCCTGTATTATTGAATTTATTAAACTTGTTGGGGAAAACTGATAAGATGCTCGGCATAGCCTCGCATCTTATCTTTTCCCCAACTCGTTTAATAAATTCAATAATACATAAGCACTCATGTAAGATCCTCTATTTAATTCATTCCATTATAAGACTATCTTTTCCCCTTGAAAACAACGAAAAGATTCTAAATCTGTACTACAAACAGATCTAAAATTCTTCGCTATGTTCTGGAACAGGAAAAAACATGCTATAGTGGAATAAAAACAACTGATTTCATACTTGGGGTCATTTTGGATGGGAAAGCATGTCTTACAGCTGAATACATATAGACTAATTTAAGTGAGAGAACTCGGGTTCAACGTCCCACCAACAATGAGGTCATATGGAGACGGTGTTGATTCAACAGCACCAGCCATCACGACAGAACCACAACTGTTTTTCTAGCCATTTTGTGTCAAATTTTATGCATCCAGCGCGTTTATTGGGTATGATAAAAATAGCTTCAAATATCATTTTGATAAACAGATCTCAAAAAAAATTGCCGAGAAGAAATGCCTACCAGCCTGACGTCGCCTGCAGTAACAATGTTACGTTGGTGCTTTAAGTGAAGTCATTAATGTCGTAATGAGGTGCAAACATGCGTGACGTCATTTTTGTCAAGCCAGATAAGATTTGGCCAATTAATCAACAAAAAACTTGAGGCTATTTCACAAAAATCTTATTTCTGAAACAGTGAAATCAAAAGTGATAATTTCACTGTTTGAAACAGTGAAATTATCAGTTTGGATTTCACAGAGAAATCTCTATAATTCATTGAAAAGCATAAAAGAAAGATTTTTGTATCCACAGTTCCACACCATATACCCGTGAAAAATACTTAAAATACACAAGCATGACAGAAATTGCGACATAAGAAAAGAAGAACAGGTAGACTTAAATCGGTGTATTCCCTTTTCCAAAATAGCAGTATAACACTGCATAACTGTATATGGAAGCTGAAAGTGTCTGACTGGATACACTTTCAGGGCCAGCAACTCTGCCATTGTCATTTTTGCCTCCCTTGTTAAATAAAGTCAACTATTACAGGAAATAATTTGCTCCTCAAAGAAGTTGTTCCCCTTTGTACAAGAGAAAAAGGTGGGCAGACCACCTATACAACATACTGAAGAAAGTTAAGATACATACTTTACCGAAATGTCTCCTTTAAGATCCATCACTTGTTGATATATCCCATTATCACAGAACTCTCCATGAAGACTGTATGGGTGAATCCTATCCTGTACATCCACGCAAAATACCACAAGCTGGGCTTTACCAGCATAACCTTCAATCTGAAAAAGACAAGTCAAAATTGACCCTTTTTTGACCAGTGGACTTGTCCAGCCTTATTATTTGCATGGGTGATTCCCTAGTTTTACGAGGGGCGTTCGAAAAGTTTTGCAAATGGCCTCATGACTTTGTTTAGGATCATGCTGGGTACAACTGCTATGCATGTACTGAAAGCAATGCATTTTGTCTTTACAATGATACCAAACACTATACAAAGACACTTTTCCTTATTGAGTTACAGTGCAGTTTAATAGGTCCCAGTCATACCACTGGGCTAATTTTATATGTAAAATCTTTTCAGTGTTAGGCATTCAAGTCAAATATCCTTGTAAATACCAAATTAATCTTTGTCATTTCTTGTCCGTCGTTGCCTATAATATCAATACAAAAGTTAGAAGGGCGGCAACTGTTATCGATTTATTCCTTGCAAAGCAATGGGCAGTTCTTATGACGTTATTGAATTTTACGTTAACGTCATTTTTGAAAGCTTGCAGAGGCTTCATTTTTGGCATTAATTTGAATTTGTTGACAGGTTTTCGTTGACCCATGTAAATGCTCTTGCCGACAATATTTTGAATGCTAATACACTTGTTTTCATTACAAAATCATCAAATTTTAGTAGAAATGGAGTAATTGCTACAGCACAAAGAACGGATAATCCATATTCCCGGCCCTGTACGGAAGCCAGATTAAAACTAATTTCCGCGATATTTACAGAACAACATTGTCTGGGCATTGTCTTTAACTAACAAAAATAAAAAGATATCAAAGACTGCTGATATATAAATTACGGCCTATAAAAGTAAAATTTTGCAGTGCCTTTAGGGTATACCTCTTTCAAAGAAGTTAAAAAATGTGTCCTTTTTTAAAAAATGCATCTTGTTTGCAGACTTCTCTTCGCAAAATATAGCTTAATGTATTTTTGCAATCAGAAGTTATGTCTGTATGGTGGTTACCGAGAAATTACGTCATTTGCAAAACTTTCCGAACGCCCCTCGAATGTGTTTCTGGTGGATGTTTTCATTTCTATTGCTTTTTGCGCAGAAATTCCTGTTAGCAAACAGTGTTACCCTGTTCAGAGGCCGCGTTCTGCAGCATCTTAACTGGATCTGAACTGTTTGCATGTGTCTCTAAAATGGGTTTCCTGTCTAAAACAAGGGCTTCGCAAGCGGCGCATAATACGCCCATTTAAATGTCATAAAGGAGTTACAGGATGAACAAGACTGTTTACAAAAAGATAAACAGGCAGACAAACTGAGGCAACCGCTCTATAATAAATAAATGCAACATTATCTAAATATTCAACATATCAAATACTATTGGTATATCAAGTCAAAGGAGATAAACTAAATATACTAGATATACCATTCTTGGTTCTACTACTTTCCCCTGACATCACCATTACATTGTGTTAAAATATTTTAAACCGTTGAAATGTTAAAGAGTAAACAGGATATTTATGCAAGGGCAGGTAATTCAGTAAGTAAGCCAGAGTTGTGGTTCTTGCTCAGGATACATTGCCTCATTATCATACACATTCCTACAAAGTTTCATTCTAATATTTCAAAAGGTGAAGGAGATATGGAGTGAATGAGAAATGCCTAAAATACTAATAAAAGGGAGGTTACTCCAAAATTAAGAAAGGGGAAGCAACCATTCTTATATGTGACACACTGTCTTGTGATCATGCACATTGTTATAAAGTTTCATCATGATATTCCAAACGGTTACCAAGTTAAGGTATGCACAAGGTAAGTATACACAAAAATAGCCTACAAGAACTAATGAAAGGGATGTAACTCTAAATTGAAGAAAGGGAGAGCAGCCATTGTTAGATGCGACACATCGTTGAGACTTCATACACATTGCTATGAAGTTTCATGAAGATATCCCAAACGGTTATCTAGTTATGGCACATACAAGACTGACAGGGAAAAAATTAATCAAAGGGGCATAACTTGGAAACTAAGGAAGGGGAGCAACCATTTTTGTCCGCTACATGTTCCCCCAACCTATTACATATTCCTACCAAATATCATGAATATATCCCAATTGGTTACTGAGTTACGGCACGTACAAGAATGTTTGTGGACAGATGGACGGACAGTGCCACAACATAATATGTCCGTTTTTTCAAAACGGGCGTATAAAAAAGGGCTTAAGATGTTTATGTAGTTATACCTTTCAAAATGTGCAGCACATGTGAAATGAAGTTCTTGAAAAAAGCTAGCCAGTTTTAACCTTAAAGTGCCAATAGATTTGAAAACAGCAAAGATCCAGATGAAGCCACTCATAATGAGCCACCACATCTGGATCTACACTGTCTGTCCTCTATTCTTTGAATTCTCAATATGACAGCTTGACTACATGTTTTAAATTTTGTTTATGTAAAATCTGTTGTCTGATTTTTGGCACTTAACAGGATAAACTTGTTTTTAACAAAAACAAACCTTTACAGTTCCTAGGCTTTTATAATCCTCTGCTTGATCAGCTGTTCTACCCTTCGCAACTCGCTGTGTTTTTGTTCTTTCAGATTCATATCTGAATCTCGAGTATTTTGCTACCTCCGTGAACTTGATCTTAGGCTCTAGAAAGTTTTCCATTTGGCTTTCTACAACGGTCACCTCCATGGCAACGCCCTCTCCAAACAGCTCATCCTCTGACACCATGCCAACTGGCTGTTGTATTTGTTGAGCATCTATTGTGTTTAAGTTTCCAGTCTGTATGCATTCAGTGTTACCTGTTGAAAAGCCGGGTTTGAGGTTATAAAACTTGAGCATAATCTCAAACTCAAAATAAAGCACACTGATTGGCTGCTTCCGAGCATGTGCTCGGAAGCAGCCAATCAGTGTGCTTTATTTTGAGTTTAAGAATGTACTCAAGTTTTATAACCTCTGGGCCAGAGCTACAGTAATGGCCATATGTAGCTAGGCTATCAGTGTGTCCCAGATCAGCTGGCTCCAGTGAAGCCAGCTGATCAGGGTCTACATTGTTTGCCATTCTGCCAGAAATTTTTGAAATACTGCTGGGTAGCATCAACTGAGATAATATTTAGCCTCTTGATCATGGAAACATGCTATCATCCCAATAAGAAAATTATACTATTATACCAAATTTTTGCCAGATTTTTCTCACATTTTTTCATCTTATCTACTGCATGTTGCTACAATATTAATTAAAATAGCTTCATGTTTAGTATTTTCTGTAATAACTGTCTTGGCATTTATTTTACACACTCCTTGACAAGACATTTCTGAACCTTTTGCTAGGAGTCCATTGACTTGCAACTACCTGCAAACTTTAAATTTCTGTGCATTGTGCAGTCTGAAATGTACCAGCCTCAAACTGACTTGAAGTAAGAATTCACCTTTCCAAAACTACACCTTCCTACTATAAACACATATACATCCATCCATTCTCACTGACTGATTGTGGAACATTGACCATGTGCAATTTTGTTTGTGGGACAATATTACATCGGCCAATCATACACTAACAGGTGAATTTTGAGTAGGTAACATTCTGGATGTGGCTCAGAAAGTTTAATTATTTTTCAGGTGAATGTGTATTTATGGGAAGCAACTCTGACATTTCTTACCTCCCTTTTTAATGGATGTCAACTCTTAAAGGAAAGAATTTGCTCCTCTAGGAGCAAGTTTTTTTCCTTTAAGAGTAGACCCCATTTTGGAAAGGCTATTTAATCTAGGGGCACAAAAATTGTCTCCCTTTGAAGCAACAGCAGGAAAGCAAGAAGATGAATACTGTGAAACACATATATTTGGCTGCAATTTAATTTTGGCGATATTTGCAGTTAAGACAAACAGTGCCAATATTTGATTTCAAATAAATTTGCACTTAGTTTAACAGGGGTTCAGACAGCAAGGAGTCCTGAACAGTATTTCAGATATTTTAAATACTCTTCCATAAAAGTTTGGCATCCCATTAAAATTGTCTCTGTGAGGTGATTCTAAAAGATGCCACAATATAGAGTTTGATACAAAAGTAAGAAAAATTGTCACAAGCTAGAGCAAGTTCCCAACGGGGCACGAATAACCCCAGCTAGGGCCATTTCTTATTATCCCAAGCTATCATGCTGATACATCAAATGGTCTTCATAATATGAGGTAAAATCACCAGACCATGAAATATAGGTCACTGTGATCTTTTATTATGAGGTCAAACACTGGGCCATACTGACTCATTATCCCAAGTATCATGAAGTCTTTAAGATATATGCCAAAATCACTGGGCCATGAAATATGGGCACTGGGATTTTCTTTTATTTTGAGGTCAAACATCAGGTCATACTGACTCATTATCTTAAGCTATCATGTTCATAGATCAAATAGTCTTTAAGATATGACATGTCCACTGAACCATGAACTATAGATCATGCTGACCTTCACTTCATGACCTAAAAGACAATGTCAAAAGGTGGAGCCATGTCTGATAAACTATCTATATAGTTTTATTCCAAAACAGATTTTTAGAAAAACATTTACACAGTGTCCTAAATTTTAACCTCCAGCCCTAGCCAGAGGAGTGCCAAAACTAATGGCATGGAAGCAGATCCTCTACAGTACCCATGGTCCAAATATGAATACTTTCTGATGAGTGGCTGGAGAAATATACACACTTAGAGATACTTTAGCCGAAAGGTTTGAGGTAAATTTAACAGAGTCCTAGATTTTAATCTCAAGGCCCCATCCAGGGGCATGACCCTGAATTCAAACTTATGGCATGAAAGCAAACCCTCTAAGATGCCCATGGTCCAAATATGAATGCTTTTGATAAGTGGCTGGAGATATACCCACTTACAGAAACTTTAACCAAAAACTTTGACGTAAATTCCACTAATATGACAGAAAGTAATGCATGAACGAACATGCAAACATACAAATGAACGAACCGAAAGATAACATATATATATATAATCTCTGGGCATAAATGCCAGGGGTATAATTGGGATTAAATTTTCATTATTGTCTGGAGTCACTTGATATATCTTGAATGCAAATATTCATCTGCACCATATACTATTTTCATTAAACCGTGTAATGTTGATGTCGCAGATATAAAGTGTTTGACAGTGTGAGTTTAAAGTCTTACAACAGTATAGCCAAAGAAATCAAATAATTCTCAGGAATCTCATTTAATATGGGCTCAAACAAACCATGCTAAAAATAAACATTTACCGAGATTGCCAAAAAAGTCTAGTACGTAACTGTTTTCCATGGCCTCTGCCTTCAGTGCATCACCTTCAAGTTTGACAAACTGATTCCCCGCATTAAAGACACTGGCAACATCATTTGGGTTTTCTCCTTGACTGCTGCTTCCAGATGAACTTCGGCTACCATTCTCATTTGGAAAACTGTGACTTCCATTCGGATGAACCCTCAAAACAACCTCATCCTCAGAAGCTCCTGATTCTCTACGCAAATTCTGCACATTAAGATTTCCTTGGCTGATACCATCTAACATTCTTTTTAAGGTTTCATGATTTGTGATGTCAACAAACTTGCTCATTCCTGGTAAAATTCAAAAGTGTAGTCTTCATATATATTGATATAGAAAAGTGAGTACAAAGTTATTGTTCTTTTTAAGATATACAAGAGCTGTCACAAGACACCATAGCTTGCCTGAACTCTTTTTTTGATGACTCTGAATTCACAGAATTTATGGGCATGTAAAACTGGTTTAAGACCTCCAGCGGTGCTGACTGTTCCAAGGTGTTTTTTGTTGTGGTTCACTGTTATTTCCATTGTTTGTCAGCTTCCTATTATCCTTTAACTTGCTGCATATTATCTAGGATAGCCTGGCCCCGTGCCGGGCCGGGTAGCGCAATCGGTAGGGCACCTGACTCGTAAGTCAGAGGTCCTGGGTTCGAATCCCGGTAGGGCCACATACTTTCGTTTCTCCTTCCGCTGATCCAAGAGGGGCAGTTGTCAGTTACTGGCGAAAGTATGTGCACTTAGTACTGGTTAACCGCTTAGGAGGTCTAAGCCTGCCCAGGAATAGTGTGGTTAGGTTAACTGACCGTCCCGACATGACCTTAGTTGTTTACCGTGGACGTTAAGCATCAAATCAACCAACCAACCAAAAGCCTGGCCCCGAGGTTATAAAAAAATTTCATGCTCAACTCAGCTCAGCTGAGTTGCTAACAAGCAAATTCGACGAATTTATGTCCCCTGCCTTGGAAACTAGGTCTCCACTGTCTCCACTGTGTATACACTTAGTGTTTGAGCTGGAAAAGTGGCTAAGTTAAAAATGTGAAAAAGTAATAAAAAAAAATAACGTGAGGAAGAGCGCATTTTGTCACACCCTAACGGTGTTTGTTTGGTTTGTTTGTGACAAAATGCGCCCTTCCGGAAATCTGCTCTCCTTTTGTGCACTATCTACACAAGGTACCCACTATCCAGTCACTATGATAGTAAAAACGCCTAAAAAATGACTAAGTTCAACTTGTGGGAAAAGTGACAAAAAATAATGTGAGGATTATATCCAAACCACATGTATATCTTCAGACCATGACCAAAACACCTGTGAAGTTTCAAAGGCATCGGCATAAAACTGTAGGAGGAGTTGCGCACACAAGGTACCCACTATCTAGTCACTTTGATAGTAAAAACGCCTAAAAAATGACTAAGTTCAACTTATGAAAAAAGTGACAAGAAATAATCTCAGGATTACATCCAAACCACATGCGTATCTTCAGACCATGACAAAAATATCTGTAAAGTTTCGAAAGAATCGGCATAAAACTGCAGGAGGAGTTGCGCACACAAGGTACCTACTACTTTAGGGGGACGGGGGGACGGAAGGACTGACGGACGGAAGGACAGAATGCCGAAAACTATGTCCCTCTGCTTTTCTTCAAAAAGGGGGACAATAAATAGCAAATTACTGATAAGCAACATTAGTTGGCATTTTCATATTTATCAGCAGAGAAAAAAAAGGGCCAGATCATTGTCTTCTCAGACATATATGACCTCTCTGTCTCAATTGCAGTCACCTCCCTCAATCAGCTAAGTTTCGCAGATGACTTAATTTACACTGTACTTCCGAGAAAAACACCTATGGGAACAATTTTTCTATCCACCACTGGTAACTTTTAAGGGCCAAAAATGATAACAGTTAAATTTGCATACAGCCTAGATCCAGATGAGATGGCTGAGCCACCTCCTTTGGATCTACACTATTTGCCCTCTATTTCCAATGCTATTTGCTTTTGAAAGCAGACAGACAATGCAGAAATGTGGAATGGATGTATTCTTGCATAGCAATTATACCTTTTAATCTCTTTTGTTAACAATCTGTCATTTGGATTTCTTCTCTTGATTTTTTTTTTTTTTTTTTTTTTGCTGTTTATGATATTATATGACTCTTTGTATGCTCCTATGTGGGCCGAAAATTCGAAATAAAGATCTTGTAATCTTGTATTCTTTGAACTCTCAATTTTTTTTTTAACTCTGCAAACATAAATTTTGTTGTCTGCTTTTTTGGCATTTGAATGGACAAATGGCTTACAAAAGCCTTTCCTCAGTAAATTAAGGTAAACCAAAATACTTCCATGTTTCCACCATCTTTTACCGAGGCAGGTAACTCTCAAGACTTAGCAGTTGCTTCCCAGTATCAACAGCCCCGACTAAAAATAGGTCTTAGGGGGGGAAAACTCTCTTTTTATGTGATGATCCACACTGACAAGAGAAGGGAAAATGGATAAACTTCTTCCCTTGAAAGTGTTTCTGTTCCACCTAATAAATTTCAAATGTTTCACCCCTCAAAGTTCTGCATTTTCTTGAAGTCTGAGAATTCAACTTACCATAACTTGGCAGAGGAGAACTGCTGGTCTCCCTCTGAAAAATAAACATTTGTATTGATTACAAAGCTGGGATACAGATATTAAGGTGTGTGTTTTTATTGTCCTTGTTGTTTCTGTTGTTATTTTTTGCTCTTTGTTTGTTTTTTCTATGATAATCTTATGTAATATCTGTTCATTCTCCAGACAGACCCGAATGTATTTCTTTGCTTATAAGACAAAGTTTTCCCCTTTCAAAACAATCCCAAAAATCAAGACAGATCTAGATTTTTTTGAAACCCTACGTATCTAATAGCAAAATTACATACAACTGATTTACATATTTTGGGTACTTAATGAAGAGGGTCTTATAGCCAAATAAATATGGTAAGTTATTATTATATCTGGAAAAGCCACTGTCAGCAATGCCTCACTGGGGTAGTTCTAATATGGTAAGTTATTATTATATCGGGAACAGCCACTGTCAGCAATGCCTCACTGGGGTAGTTCTTATATGGTAAGTTATTATTATATCGGGAACAACCACTGTCAGCAATGCCTCACTGAGGTAGTTCTTATATGGTAAGTTATGATTATAAAGGGAACAGCCACTGTCAGCAATGCCTCACTGGGGTAGTTCTAATATGGTAAGTTATGATTATAGAGGGAACAGCCACTGTCAGCAATGCCTCACTGGGGTAGTTCTAATATGGTAAGTTATGATTATAAAGGGAACAGCCACTGTCAGCAATGCCTCACTGGGGTAGTTCTAATATGGTAAGTTATTATTATAAAGGGAACAGCCACTGTCAGCAATGCCTCACTGGGGGAGATCTAATATGGTAGTTATGATTATATCAGGAACAACCACTGTCAGCAATGCCTCACTGGGGTAGTTCTTATATGGTAAGTTATTATTATAAAGGGAACAACCACTGTCAGCAATGCCTCACTGGGGTAGTTCTAATGTGGTAAGTTATTATTATAAAGGGAACATCCACTGTCAGCAATGCCTCACTGGGGTAGTTCTAATATGGTAAGTTATTATTATAAAGGGAACAGCCACTGTCAGCAATGCCTCACTGGGGTAGTTCTAATATGGTAGTTATGATTATATCTGGAACAACCACTGTCAGCAATGCCTCACTGGGGTAGTTCTTATATGGTAAGTTATTAATATAAAGGGAACAACCACTGTCAGCAATGCCTCATTGGGGTAGTTCTAATATGGTAAGTTATTATTATAAAGGGAACAGCCACTGTCAGCAATGCCTCATTGGGTAGTTCTAATATGGTAAGTTATTATTATATCGGGAACACCACTGTCAGCAATGCCTCAGTGGGGCAGTTCTTATATGGTAAGTTATTATTATATCGGGAACAACCACTGTCAGCAATGCCTCACTGGGGTAGTTCTAATATGGTAAGTTATTATTATATCGGGAACAGCCACTGTCAGCAATGCCTCACTGGGGTAGTTCTAATATGGTAAGTTATTATTATATCTGGAAAAGCCACTGTCAGCAATGCCTCACTGGGGTAGTTATAATATGGAAGTTATGATTATATTGGGAACAGCCACAGTCAGCCACACCTCAATGGGGTAGTTCTAATATGGTAAGTTATTATTATATCGGGAACAGCCACTGTCAGCAATGCCTCACAAGGGTAGTTCTAATATGGTAAGTTAAAAACAATGTTACTTAACACAAAATAAACAAAATAAACATTCTCATTATATCTTGACCAGCCACTGTCAGCAACCCCTCACTGTGGTAGTTCTAATATGGTAAGTTATTATTATAAAGGGAACAACCACTGTCAGCAATGCCTCACTGGGGTAGTTCTAATATGGTAAGTTATTATTATAAAGGGAACAACCACTGTCAGCAATGCCTCACTGGGGTAGTTCTTATATGGTAAGTTATTATTATAAAGGGAACAACCACTGTCAGCTATACCTCACTGGGGTAGTTCTAATATGGTAGTTATGATTATATCAGGAACAACCACTGTCAGCAATGCCTCACTGAGGTAGTTCTAATATGGTAAGTTATTATTAAATCGGGAACAACCACTGTCAGCAATGCCTCACTGAGGTAGTTCTAATATGGTAAGTTATTATTATATCGGGAACAACCACTGTCAGCAATGCCTCACTGAGGTAGTTCTTATATGGTAAGTTATTATTATATCGGGAACAACCACTGTCAGCAATGCCTCACTGAGGTAGTTCTTATATGGTAAGTTATTATTATATCGGGAACAACCACTGTCAGCAATGCCTCACTGAGGTAATTCTTATATGGTAAGTTATTAGTATATTGGGAACAGCCACTGTCAGCAATGCCTCACAGAGGTAGTTCTAATATGGTAAGTTATTATTATATCGGGAACAACCACTGTCAGCAATGCCTCACTGAGGTAGGTCTAATGAAGGGACACAGCACCTTCTGATGGTAGAATCACCAGGAACTTGAAAATGTCTGTCCGTCTGTCTATCCATCCAGACGGTCAGGCCCAAACCAATATGCCAACTCAAATTCTTTCAAGTTGGGGGCATAAAAACAATGTTACTAAACACAAAATAAACCTTTCTCCTCAGTTGAAATAAAATAAGAAATTAGGAACAAACAACAAAATTACAATTAAATTGTAATTTTATTGTTTGTTTCTAATTTCTTTGAATTACTACCACTAATAGCACTAAATATTCAGAAACCTCAGCCTTTCTTGCAAACAGACTTTCCAGGTTTCAAATTGGACAATTCCATGAATTGCTAATGCCCCAGTCACACACACACATTACGGATTGGGTGGATAGTTGCGGACTTTAAATCCACACAATTTGTGGGCGTGGTCTCTCTCAATATCGAATCCGTATCGTATCCGTATGGTATCCCCAAGGTCCGCAGGATATGCCACCAGATTTTGAAAAGTTTAAATATTCAGGCGCGGACGAGTTAACCATAATGATCCGTAACTGAAGGACTTTATTCGCATTTATGCATATCTAATCCGTATCTAATCCGTATCTCGACCTATCGTTCCGCGGTCCATCCAAAATTTTGGACAAATACGGTTTCATGCGGATTGTAACGGTTAGTTACGGGTCTCGTTCTGCGTATTGTTACGGACCAATGCCCCAGTCAGATTAGCTGTTCGCAATTATCCTCACCAATATGTATCTGTCAGTATTGAAGTGTAAGTTATCCGTATAGAAACGTATCTGAAGGTAAAAGTCCGTAAAAAAACTCCGAACGAGACCCGTAACTAACCGTACTTGAAGGTAACTATCTGCGCGAAACCGTATCAGTCCACAACTTTGGGTTGGGCTGCGGAATGATAGGTTTACATACGGATAAGATACGGATTAGATACGGATTATATATGGATAAATGCGAATGAATGCCTTCAGTTACCTTTTGTTACGGACCAATACGGTTTACTCGTCCGCGACTGAATTTTGAAAATTTTCAAAATTTGGAATCGGATCCTGCGGACCCTACGGATACGATACAGACAGTTACAGACTCTGCGGATGCGATACGGACCTTTACGAATGACACCGGACAGATACGGATGGGCTATCCGCAGATGCAATACGGACCATTACGCATAAAACCGGACATATACGAACGGGCCATCCGTAGCATCAACAACATCTTTCCGCATCAAGAAGTAACAGAAGGTAATGGAAGGTAAGTAGTATGTATACATTCGTATCATCTCTCACCGACTGATTCAAAGGGAGACTATCAGACCGCAGACATCCGCATGTATCCTTAATCATACGCATCTGTAGGTAACTGTATCCGTAAACTAATCAAGAAAATAAGCCACGCCCACAAATTCTGCGGATCATTGTGGATTTTTACATAACTATCCGCCCAGTCCGTAATGTGTGTGTGTGACTGGGGCATAACAGATTGTTTTGCTGAATATTAACACTTTAAGCACCAGTGACGAAAATAGCATAATTTGCAAACAGTGTAGATCCTGATGAGGCGGCTCATAATGAGCCGCCCCATGTGGATCTACACTATTGGCCCTCTAGTCTTTGAATTCTCAATATGAAATGTTTTGGACCAGGCATTTTTTTAAATTTTGCAGACATAAATTTTGTCGTCTGCTTTTTGGTGCTTAAAGAGTTAACCCATTTATGCCAAGTGGACTCTTCTATCCTTATCAAATGCCTGAGTCCATTTGCCAATTAAGGGGTGTCTGGTTGAGTTTACTTTTTATCATTTATATCGTATCTTAAGGAGAAATATCCATTTGTCTCATGCAAATAGTGTAGACAGGCTCTAAATAATGCCACACCACCTCCCACCCTTTGACAAAATGCAATGCCCGGAATATTTACACTGCCACTGACTTCCCATAGGTAAACCTATTAGAGTAACTGGCTTCATACACCGATGAATGACAGTTTATCATGTCACATTGTCGTCAAGCGACGTCTGAGGTAAACAAACGTCTAGATTGGTTCACATAACGTTCGATTGATGCCATGTTATGGCGACGGCTGTTCATCGTCATGGCCGAATACCTCATTATTACATTTTCTTCGATGCATATTTCTACATTAAATTACAACGAAAACACCACAGGAAGGGTCTATAAGTAAAGTGTAAATATAAGAATAAAAATTTGAATTTTCAGCATTCATCGTGTGATAAAGCCAGTGGTCGTCGCTAATATTCATGGACATTTTAGCTTTGCCCACTGGCTTCATCACACGATGAATGCTGAAAAATCAAATTTTAATTCTTAATTAATACTGTATACCTGCTGTTCTTCTGCTTCATCTTTACTAGTATTGGCCATTGTCACATCATACATATACCTGGATAGACAATAAACATATGAAAATCAGTTTAAAATTTTCACCCATAGCTTTTAATGCCCAGATGATGCAGCTGGGGCAGAACTTAGCCCCTATGGGTGCCCTTTTACTATTCATTCCTTATTTTTGGATACCCTCAATTCATTTTTTGATATGCATAATTCCATTTATGGATATCTATAAATTCATTTTTGGATATTACAAAATAATATTGGATATCCATGATAATTATTTAATATTTATAGATATCCATTGATCGAGAGGATAACCAAAAATCGAATTATGGGTATCCCAAATTCGAATTATGGGTATCCAACAAGAATTCCGCAGAATGCGGTGTTTCGCCTGTCACAGCCTTGTGAAACTGACCTAAACGCAAAAACTCGACAAAGTTTACACCACCGCCGACGATACCGGAAAAGCACTCATTTGTCTCGCTTCTGCTTAGCAGGCGAGACAAGTGAGTGAACTCGAGTTTAACGTCCCACCAACAACGAGGTCATATGGAGACGGGACCTCGGTTTAAAGTCTCATCCGAAAGACTGGAGAAGTGGGGGATCGAACTTGCGATCCCTGGATTGGTGCAGGAGAGACAAAAATAAGCAATATCTTTGGATATCAGTGCTGGAAACTCACAAGTTTAATGTGGTGGCCCAAAAGCTTAGCAAGCTTGACTTTAAGTGGCCCAAATTATCCACTAGCTCAAGTTTCCATTCATTTAGTATTGCCAGAAAGATAAATTTGGGCCACTAAAGGTCATATTTTGGAGATTTCTGGTGGCCCGAAACAAAAATTAGGAGCATTTGGCCACCGGGCCACATGGCCGTTTCCAGCACTGGGATATCCATAATTCAATATTTAGATATCCATAATTCTATTTCTGGATAATAGGGATGTAACGATAGTCCATAAATTCTTTGGAATCCACATTGTATGCATTTCTATGATTCTTTTAGCTAAAGACTTCTTTCAAGAAATAGATGCATGTCTAGAAACTATTGCGATATATTGGAAACACTATTGCCAATAGTACTGACATTGCAGCTTTCCCTATCGATAGTGACTATTGCCAACGTTACTATTGCGATATATCGATAGTCCGATGTATTGTTACACCCCTACTGGATAACCAATCAATAGAATTTTGGATATCCAAAAAATAGCCTGAATATTTGATATCCATAATTCCATTTCAGGATATTCAAAAATTGTATGGATATCCAAAACTCAAACAATGTACCGGTATATCCAAAAATAGTTACTATTTTTGGACGTCCATAATTCAATTTATCAATGAAAAATTGAATTATGGCTATCAAAAACTCGAATAATGGATATCCAAAAATAGTTAATATTTTTAGATATCCATGATTAAATTAATGGATATCCATAATTTGATTTTTGGATATCCATAAATCAATTTTTGGATATCCATAAAAAATTATGGATAATAACCAGTATTATTTCATGATATCCAAAAATGAATTATGGATATCAATAAATTGAATTATGGATATCTATAAACTGAATTATGGATAACCATAAATCAAATTATGGATATCCATAGTATGATTTTAGGATATACAAAAATCTGCAAGCTTTTTTTTGATAACCATAATTGAAATATGGATATCCATAATTCAATTGATGGATATCCACAATTTGATTTATGGATATCCATAAATACAGCAGATTTTGGGATATCAAAAAAGCGAATTAAGGATATCCATTTATCAAATTATGGATATCTATAAATCGAATTATGGATATTCAGTATTATGCTGTATTTTTGGATATCCATTGAATTATTGATATCAGAAAATCGATTAATGAATATCCATAAATAGGGAATAAATAGTCAAACGACATCCCATAAGCCCCAAGGTTATAAACTTTTTTCATGGGGTGATGTACACAGGTGTGTGAGTGGGTGGGAGGGAGGCCATGGGGGGGGGGGGGGGGGGGGGGGGGGGGGCAAATGCACCCCAAATTGCATTTTTTTTTTCAAAATCTGTATAGCTACATGTCCAATTCTTCTTTACTTAGAATATTACTTGGAAGTATGGGGCTGTTGAACCCTTACTTCCTTACTTGTCATGTTAGACTGTTCAGTAACTTTATTATTTTGCAACCAGTCGACTTGAAAGTTTGCAGAGAGGTAGACTTCAGATAATCATTTGATATATATATAAGATAGCACCAGGTAATGGCACCTTACTAATCCTGGAACCGTCCAGGTGTTCCATTCTCCTCGATTTTTAGTATGACACTTATACGACTGAATATCTCTGGTGGAGTTGCAGGCTAGTCTAATAACTTGACGTAACTCTTGATTTGTTTTTTGATTGGTCTCATAAATTTCAGAAAAAGACAAAATGAAAAAAAAAAACAATACCAGGAGTGCAGTTCCGTTGCTTTAGGTTGCCGGCCTAGCATCTGATGTGTTGTTTTGGTGGTATACACTAGACAATCAAGCCATATTCATCAATATCGGCAAATCCCCCCTATTAATGACTACCTACCTACCTACCTACCTGGTTCTACCTGGGTTGAAGGCCGTTGGTAAGCAATGCTTGTACTGGCCTCTTTTAGCAACTTGTCTTGAATTATACTGGTTAATTTTAAACTGTTGGGTGTGCGCAAATTTGACTATATGCTGAATTTCCCTGGTCTTCTCTTCCATGCGGAATTCAGAGAGCTCTTGAAACGGTTGAGTGATTCACTGTTTACACATGCTTCTGGTAACCGGTTCCAGCTGTTCACTACCCGTTGGGAGAAAACTCTATGACGCAGACGAAGTTTACAATGACTTTTCTGTAATTTATGCTTATGTCCCCTGGTTATATCACATACTGGTTTCTTGAAGAATAGATTTGTATCTAATTTATCAATATCATTGAGAATTTTGTAGACTTGTATCATGTCACTTCTGTCTCTTCGATACTGCAGAGATGGTAATCCTAATATTTTCAAACGTTCCTGGTATGGAAGGTCCTTGACTTCTTTAACCAATTTTGTTGCACGACGTTGAACATTTTCCAGTAGATAAATGTCCTTTTTCAAATAAGGTGACCATATAACAGAACCGTATTCGAGATGAGGTCTAATTAAGGTCTTGTATAATTGTAGAAACATGTCCTTTTCCATATACGAGAAAGTTCTTCTAATAATACCAATTACCTTATTGGCTTTATTTGAACAACTACTACAGGTTCACATTTTTCCCTAGGACTATCATCCATTGGAATGCCCTCCCAGCCCCCATCCTTGGTGCAGTTCAGCAGTGCTGTCTGCCAGATGATCCATGTCTCTCCCGAACCACAAATTTCTGTTTTTATCTTTTAACTTTACTAACACTCTTCATCGCACTGTACAAACTCATCCCACACACTTTCCTATACTTTTGTTTCAGCTAACTCCCTTCAGCACTTGGTTTGCCGGAACCAGCCTGACGTTCCCCTTGGGGGGTTAAGACGTAAAGGAACATAGATAGTAAACATAAGAGTTTGTGTAAATATTCTACACCTATGAGATCATCAGCAACAACAACAACAAGAATAAGACATAAATAACTAAAAAAATCTGGTAAAGAATTTTATTTTTTATCTCATATTTGGAATATTTAAAATTCTAATGTGCTCGATCACAACAACGCATCAGTTGTCTGTGGGTAACACTGCTTCTGGCAATATTCTGAGTAGAGTTGTTTTTGCTAAGTGATAGCGAGTTAGCGGCTGTACTGGGCATAATTTTAAAGCGCGTGTAGAGTCTGATCAGGATTTTTAATGTATGATTAACTGCCAGTGATTTTTCAACACTCCGTACAACATGTGAGTAAGAGAAAATATGATAACAGTTCCTAAAAAATCATGGAAATATTTCAGAGCAAATGCTTACCCTCCAGCCTCGCCGCTAATATGGTTTCCCACTATGGAATTTCCAGCTCTGATCTATAAATAGACCAAGAATTGGGAATACACATTCTAAATAAAGAATCATTGAAAATCTATTTATAGAAGTCCGGTACAGTTTCGGCAACTGCCGACAAAATAACCAAATAGCTGCTTGTATGGTTTAAGATTAATTTATCTAAACCCAAGAATCATATATTAACATAATATATACATTTTTTGTGAAGCTTTCGACTACTGTTGACACGTGTTGTGCAATGTTGGTCTGAAAATTCCAACTTTGTCTAGAAGTAAAAGGGTTTTCCCCGCTAAGTTATTTTTAGCAGGTAGAATAGAATAGAACAAAAATAATAGACGTGCATAGCCAGGGGTCAGGTAGGTAATGCAAGAATACAAGAATACAATACGAGGACTCGACTTGCGATACCAGGGGATCCCTGGGACATCCTACAACACCACTGAAATCAGCCAAGGCAAACTCCGGCCTAAATAGCTTTATCTCTGGCCCATCGTATTAAGTCTGTTGCCCGACCAACCGGCGTGCATTTAAAGAGGAAGGCAAAGTTATTAACCATGATTGGGTTTACTACTAAGCATGCAGACTGCAGCATAACATTTGAGCCGCGACACGTATAAGTCTCGTATCCATTCTTGTATTCTTGTATTCTTGGTAGGTAATGAACTGCAGAGGTGTATATTCACCTGCAGAGGTACATTTGTGTATATTGTCATTACGTGCGACGCATGCAGCCCCGTGGAGCAAAATACTGTAATGTAAAGGACAGACTGTAGCATCTATCTATCTATCTATCTATCTATCTATCTTTTCGTCCGTCCCTATCTGTCTATCTGTCTATCTATCTATCTATCTATCTATCTATCTATCTGCCGGGCCGCGTAGCGCAGTCGGTAGGGCGCCTGACTTATAAGCCAGAGGTCCTGGGTTCGATGATGAGGTCCTGGGTTCGATGATGGTCCGGCCCGACTTACTTTCATTTCTCCTTCCGCTGATTCAAGAAGGGCAGTTGTCAGTTACTGTGAAAGTAAGTGCACTTAGTACTGGTAAACCGCTTAGGAGGTCTAAGCCTACCCAAGAATAGTGTGGTTAGGTTAACTGACCGTCCCGACATGACCATAGCTAATTACTATCTATCTATCTATCTATCTATCTATCTATCTATCTATCTATCTATCTATCTATCTATCTATCTATCTATCTATCTATCTATCTATCTATCTATCTATCTATCTATCTATCTATCTATCTATCTATCTATCTATCTATCTATCTATCTATCTATCTATCTATCTATCTATCTATCTATCTATCTATCTATCTATCTATCTATCTATCTATCTATCTATCTATCTATCTATCTATCTATCTATCTATCTATCTATCTATCTATCTATCTATCTATCTATCTATCTATCTATCTATCTATCTATCTATCTATCTATCTATCTATCTATCTATCTATCTATCTATCTATCTATCTATCTATCTATCTATCTATCTATCTATCTATCTATCTATCTATCTATCTATCTATCTATCTATCTATCTATCTATCTATCTATCTATCTATCTATCTATCTATCTATCTATCTATCTATCTATCTATCTATCTATCTATCTATCTATCTATCTATCTATCTATCTATTCGTCCGTCCCTCTGCCCTTACCAGAGCTTCGTTGTGGGGTGGGTCATGGGGATTATGGTGGGTGTGATTTGGCTTTATGGGGTGCACAACGAACACTGTTCAAATGATTGAAACAAGCTGAATCAGTGAATGGACATATTTCATGAAAGTGGGTTAAGGACAAATGAGCCACGACATGACAAAACCAACAATGTGGTTGTGCGTCCAGCGAAGACTCAGATCAGCCTGGGCATCCGCCCAGTCTGCTCAGAGTCTTCGCTGTCCGCATGGAAGTAGCTTAGACCCTTAGCTACCCTTTGAGCACTTAACGAAGAGTGTGGTCAAAATGGGCGGATGTCCAGACTGATCTGAGTCTGCTCTGGGCGCACAACCACATTGTTGGTTTTGTTGTGTCGCGGCTCAAATTTGTCCGAAGAGAGACAGCGTCCACGTGTCCGAGTTTGGACAGATTATGGGATGCACTCCACTTTCATTTTTGACTATAGCTAAATCTATGTATATCCAACACGCCTCAAAGGAAACCAACCGGACTTATTTCTACATGTATAGGCCCTACATCTATATTTTAAGTCTGTTAGGTCAGCTAACCATCTCCGACGTTAATAGGGCCATTGGTATCATAAACTTCGAAAAGCCTTTTTTCAATTCTATTACCGACACCATGAATTAGTTTCTAAATTCAAGCGTTTTGCAATAGGGCCTACCGGAGCCAGAATTTTATGGTTACTAAGTCTATAAATTCAAAAAAAGTAAGTAGGTAAGTTTTCTAATCAGTTCAGAAAAATTATCATACGCAGTGACCTATATTAATACTACTATATAGGTCATTGTCATACGTTACAAACGTATTGGATGCAAGTTTAGCTTTTGAAAAAGCTTGTGAGGTTATCCCTTAGCAAATGAATCTAAAGGATGCAAGCGGTAAAGCAGAAATTTGGCTACAATACAAGTTAATTTTATTGTATTCTTAGATTTGTTGAAGCTATAGGTAAGTGGCGAGTTTGACAGCTTTTTGTTAGATGACCTGTACTGTTTAGTAATGGCTCTTCGTAAGTGGACTGTACTCTCTGGTAAGAGCTTGTATTAGGTGACATTCTTGTATAAGGCGAGATGAAGTGTTCAGGATAAGTTTTACAGCTCATGTCTTAGCAACGCTAGCTGGGTGCGCCAAACTGTGGGAGCAAATACATGTACCGGTAAATAGTGGAACCTGTATTTAGCGTTAATCAAGCAGTCTGTACTGTTAAGTGATAACTGTACTTTCAGGTAACTGTTTGTATAGGTTGAGATAAAGTGTTTTAAGATATAAGCTATAAAGATCATGCATGAGCGACGCTGGCGAGAGCCCTATAGCAGGATGTGCCAAATGTAGAAGTACCGGGAAATAATGGGACCTGTATTTTAGCAAAAGGAAACGGCGTAAATCGAGTACGAATTCCTATCTTAATATGGTTATCCCCTCGGGGATAACCAATAACGTAAATGTTATGCAAGTCAAGTCAAGTCAAGTCAAGTAAAATTTATTTAACGTCGGTTTAGTTATAACATACATTTACATGTAACACAAGTTCCTAGAAACTTTTCCTACCGACCAACAGGATTTAGATATCACAGAAAGTTTTATAACAAGGCATGCATAAAAAGAGAAATGTATTAGTTACAATCTATTTTACATCACAGGAAGCTGAAAATACATATATATATATTAAGACATGGCATTAGGTTATTAAATTAAGTTTTGATCACAGACAAACAAAATTTCTAAAGGAAATTTTAAAATTTGGTAGACCCCTGCGATACACCTTGGGTCGAAAATCGAAATGGAGTGGGGAGGAGAGTTTTTTGAAATTCAAGGAATTCAGGCGAAAGCGAAAGAGGGTCCCAAGATATACCACATAAGTAGGCCTGTTTAAAATTTACATGCAGTATTGCTAAAAGAAACCTGGCCAGCAGGTAGCAAATGACTAGGGAATTTTTGTTATAAAATGGGGGTCCAGAACCAAGAGAACAGGTTTAAAAGTAAAAAATTTACTTACATAAAGAGCATTTACATGAAGCACCGTTCCAGGTCTTGATGAAATGTTTAAAATGGTTAAAAGATGTTATTTTCCTGGCCTCTTCTGGCAGGGAATTCCATAATTTAGCTGCCTGGTGTCTAAAACTGTTAGTACCATACCTTGTGCTCTTGGTTCCGGGTATTTCTAATAAATTTGTGTACCTGAAATTGTAAGAGGATGTGTCTTTAAAACATATTAATTCTTTCAAGTATGTGGGGGATAAACCATAAGCAATCTTAAAAGTTTCAATAGCAAGAGTCCGAAGTCTTGACAAATGAAGCGTTGTAGTTCCTGCTTTGAGTATTAAATCTTCATAGCTAGAAGTAAAATCTTGAAAAACAAATTTCAGGGCTCTGTAATTGATTTTTTCAACTTTTACTGTGTTTGGCTTTGAACAAAAATGCCAAATAAGAGGGCAAAAATTAAAAATTGACATTATAAAAGCATGATAAACTGCCTTTCTAGATTCAAAGTTTAAAAATTTACCAATTCTCTTTAGAACATTGATCTGCTGAGATGCCTTCCGGCACATGGCAGAGATGTGTACATCAAATTTAAGGTGAGAGTCAATCTCTACCCCTAAGAGCTTGACTGTCTCCTCACACTCGACTTCCGCCTCGCCTATTTTAAATTTTGGCTTTAGAGCAAATGTTTTTTCGCCAACAGCCAAGGCCTGGAACTTGTCCGGGTTAGCCTTCATCTGATTTCGAAAAAAACAGTCTATCAGAACCTTACTTTCCCTTATGAGTATTTCTACCAGGGTGGCGAAATCCGAGTGCGAGAATGACAGAGTATTGTCATCGGCATAGTTAAAAAGTTTGGCCTTGTCAATGAAATAAAAAATGTCGTTTATAAAGAGGGGGGCCCAAGATTGAACCCTGGGGCACACCCTTAATAGTATTCAGGGATGAACTGCATTTTTCTCCAATTTTGACACATTGTTTCCTATTGGATAAATAATCGTCAATCAGGCCGACAGCATCAGCGCTGCAGTCTGCATGTTTAGTGGTAAAGTTAACCCAATCATGGTTAATAACTTTGCCCCCCCCCCCCCCCCTCTTTAAATGCACGCCGGTTGGTCGGGCATCAGACTTAATACGATGGGCCAGAGATAAAGCTATTTAGGCCGGAGTTTGCCTTGGCTGTTTACCTTGTCTTTTGCTTGGTTATTCGGGGTTTAACTGATGTTTTTTTTTGTTGTTTTTTGCTCCGGTATTTCAGAGGTGTTGTTTGATATCCCAGGGATCCCCTGATATCGCAAGTCGAGTCCTCGTCTCTGATTCATCATAGGACTTATCCGTGATTTGTTTGTTTCCAGTGATGATTCCTCGATGGATTAGGAAACCGTCATGCGAACGAAACAGCTAACTAAATGTTTTGAGCCGGGCCGCGTAGCGCAATCGGTAGGGCACCTGACTCATAAGTCAGAGGTCCTGGGTTCGAAACCCGGTCTGGCCACATACTTTCGTTTCTCCTTACGCTGATTCAAGAAGGGCAGATGTCAGTTACTGGCGAAAGTATGTGCACTTAGTACTGGTTAACCGCTTAGGAGGTCAAAGCCTGCCCAGGAATAGTCTGGTTAGGTTAACTGACCGTCCCGACATGACCATAGTTGTTTACCGTGGACGTTAAGCATCAAATCAAACAAAAAAATGTTTTGAACAACCGCAGAAGCAGAGGGCGAGTATTGAATCCAGTAAAATTAGTTAACCCTCACCCTCCCTCCACGCAGTAATCTTTTGCTGACCGTTCTAAGGCGGTGCTTCTGTTGTGGTTCCTCAGTGTTACATGGTGTTATGTCCTCTTGTGTATGGTCTCTTCCAGTCTGGTCATCTTAATAGTTGCCCATTGTGCTTTCTGTTTTTGTTTTGTTCCATAATTTAAAATAAAAAAAAACAGGTAAAAATAGATGTTGCTGAACATTGCTTTTAAATAGGGTAGCTGAATGACCACCTGTTTGGGAAAGAGCTGCTCATTCCGTTTACCACGCGTGTCTTCGCAAACTTTCGTCAGTTTTTGTGTGTGTTTCTTCCCCTTTTGGTTTTGAGAGCGGGATGTAGGATTTCATTGTATTCATTCCTGATCATTGCCTATCTTTTTACTTAGAGTACTTTGATTCCGGTCATTATTGCATAATTATGTCCCCTTAAAATGACAGTTTATGACAAATGTTGATCATACACGCTGTAGTTCGTTCGTGTCTCCGCAACCCCTCTTACAGTATCTGATGCCGGGATTTGAAACTTGCAACATAGTTCAGACATGCGTTGAACATGTGCATAACGGAAACGGATCTTTGATCCAGGTCATTATTGCATAAATGACATACTTATTTTAACCATATTTCCATGCGTCATGTACAAGCTAACCTTTTTTATCGCTATAGAGACCGTCATTTATTAACAAACTCGAACGAGTTCACAATTCCGGTTGGAAGGGTCAATGTCAAGGACACAGTTGCTATTCTAAGAAAAACTATTTCATCGCCCAAGCGCTTTTGTTTATGAACCAATTTTAATATAGTTTCATACAAATATTAAGTATGACAATATCTTGGACAGGGTGGAGTTTCAGCACTGTAGGTTCAAGGTCAAGGTCACATTAGAAAAACTTTGTCATCGTTCTAGCCCCTTTATTTATTGACAGTTTCTGATATAACCTCACCCTAATGTTTAGTGTGACAGTATCTTGGACAAGTTCGCAATCCAGAATTTTAGGCTCAAGATTAATGTCACAGTTGCTTTTTTAGAAAATAGTTTGCCATCCCTCAATCGCCGTTTTATGGACCGATTTTGACTTCGCAGCATAACAATATCAATATCTGGGACATCTTGGCGTTTCAGCACTGTAGGTCCAAGGTCAAGGTAACGGATGCTATTTGAGACGGTTTTATCGCCTTTATTTGTGAACTGATTTTGAGATTGTTTCACATAAATGTTAAGTATGACAATATAGTGGACAAGTTAAGCGTTTCAGCGTTGTAGATCCAAGGTCAAGATCACAATTGTATTTTAGAACTAGAAAATTGTGTCTGTAAGACACGAATTGTGCCCCCATGCAGTGCCTGTCACAGGACAGTGTACCTCCCTAAAGCACCTTTTAACCACAAACACTATCTACCAAGAATCAGTTGACAATAACATTATCTTTTAAATGCAGAAAACTATCCAAAATTACTGAGTTCAAGAGGCTGTAATTCTGTCAAATTTTATTTTACCTTTATCAAAAAGTCCCCTGCACATCTTCATTATGTCTCAACATGTGTACACAGTTTGAAAAGAACCCATTCAAAACTGTAGGAGGAGTTGATTACACAAACTCAATACATACCATAAAGTGCAAAAAGCTGCCCCAAATGACTAAATTTAAAAGGCCCTAATTCTACCAAAATTAATTTCTTCTCCATCAAAAACCCGTATGCACATCTTCAATATATCCATAACAAGTATGCAAGGTTTAAAAAAAGATCCACTGTTGGAGAAGTTGATTACACAAACACCATACCCTATAATGTAAAAAGATACCTAAATTGACTAAGTATAAAATGCCGTTATTCTGTCAAAATTTATTTTATCTCCATCAAAACTCCACATGCACATCTTCGTTAGGTCCACAACAAGTATACAAGATTTGAAAAAGACATTGAAAATAGTGGGAGAAGTTGATTACACAAACTCCATACCCTACAATTTAAAAAATGCCTAAATAGGCCGTAATACTGCCAAAATAAATCCTGGCTCCATCAAATACCTACATGCACATCTTCAATTATGCCCGCAACATGTATGCAAAGTTTGAAAAAGATCCATTAAAACTGTGAGGGAAGTTGATTACACAAACTCTATACCATTTAGTGTGACGAACGGGACAGACGCATGGACAGACAGGAGCAAATCTTAATGGCCCCTGACTGTCGTCACGGGGGCATAAAAAAGATTGTCATCCCTCTAGCACCTTTATTTATGGACTGATTTTGATGTAACTTCACACACATTACTCATCTAGAGAGGCATATGATGGGGGCATTCATCACCTTTAGTGATTGTCTAGTTTCTCTCTTTAAAAAAAATAAATAAAAAAAATACATCATTGATGATAATGGCGACATCCTTGAGAGATCCGTGCGACATCCATGCTGCTCATACCTTATTTGTCTGAAAGCGGAACTCAGTTTAAGGTGGTGATAATCTTTGATTTGGGGCGAAGACAAAAATCTGCATAAAATGCTGAAAATACAACAGATCCTCCCGTAACTTAGCAGTTGTCTTTTTTTCTGTTGTTTCTCACGATTTAGAATCCCAAAATGCAGGACATGTTGATGTTAAAACTGTTTTAAAAGGAAAGATGAAAGGGTAATTTTCTGCGCAGAAATCTTAAAAAATAGCATCGCTATTGAGAATGTACGTAGCGCTGAAGGTACCTTATTGCATTACGAAGAGCGTCCTAGCAATTATTTTTTCCAACTCTTTCACACATATCAGGCTGAGCAAATATTAAAAAGGTAGCCTATGTTCATTTTTTTGACAACACACACTGGTGAGATTTTTTTTTACAAGGTTGAATAATTTCATCGACACACCTATCTTTGTCACAGTAATGTAATATCTACATTGTATGTTATATAGGTATGCTTGCCTACCCTTTATTCAGTGAATGCATCCAGTGTACATGCACCATCTACATGGCTATACGTTTGAGAATACGCTACTGTTTTCATCTGGTCTACCTTACAATTTGAGAAAGAGCTGGAAGAAATTATTGCTAGGACGCTCTTCGTAATGCAATAAAGTACATTTAGTGCCAAGTACATTTTCAGTAACGATGTTATTTTTTTTATTTCTGCGCAGAAAATTACCCTTTGATCTTTTCTTATAAAAACGTTTTTTTTAAACAGATTGTCCCTCTAGTTTATATTCTAAACTGCAACGAACAACAAAAATAAGAGGCCTGCTAACTTTCAGGGAGATACGTTAAAGTTTTATGGTTTTAATCAGATTTTTGTATTTACCACAAATTACCACCTTAAGCTGCATGCGCGAGGGGTTGGCTATTCCACCATTACCCATAAGCCCCGTTGGTTTGGAAAGGGCGTGGCGTGGTAGCAATGGAGCCGTGCACTGGAGTCACACATTTAGTAGGAAAAGATTACATGGAGGGAGCAATCTTGGACTGCACTCAGCACCAACAAGAAATTCTACAACCCATCTTTCTTCTGAGGGAGTAAGTTGAGACTGCAATAGCATCACTTAAAAAAGGGGGAACTCCGGTTGATAAGTAATAGTTATACCAGGGTTTGTCCGCCTGTGCGAGGAGATAATCCACGAGCTTCAGCGAGTGCATTATCTCCCGTACTGGGTTTGTCCGCCTGTAGATAATTCACGAGCTTTAGCTTTAGCTCATGGATTATCTCCCGTACAGGCGGACAAACCATGGTATAACTATTTTATACCACACTTACAAGTGTAGACTTTGCTAATTGCGAAATATTTCGTGCTAAAGTTGGCCTTTTCTGGAACAGAGCAGGGAGACCATGGTTGACAAGATCTGGAGAACGGGAGAATGGCCGACCCCATGAACTTAGTCCCTGATTATTACATTTCCTATAAAGATCAAACTATAGCTCTGCCAGAGCTACTAAACTATCAGCCTCATCAGTCATTTTGGCAAAGTCATTCTGAAAGTCATCTTGAATACGCTTAACCTTCAAGCTGAAAAGAAAATTACGACGACTGTTAGTTTCAGAGCCGGAAAGAGCGCCACAGAACAAATTTTTCAGAATCCTATGTGAAAAAGTACCTTCAAACCAGCAAAATCTTTATCGTGTCTTCATATATTTCAAGAAAAATAGGCTTAGACAGGGTACGACTTACGGGCCACCATGAAGAAGTACAATATCAATGCAAATCTAGTTCGCGCCAGTGAACTTCTCTACGACAAGGGTACAATTGTAATCCAAATGTATGGCTGCAAAAGGGAACTGTACAGAACAACGGGTGGAATTAAGCAATTATGAAAGGATTGTGTCTCATGCTCTGGAAGGTTAGCTTAGGCGTCAGAAATATTACCAACCCAAAGTTTGCAGATGACATTGGCGCTCTTGCAGAGGAAGGACAGGAACTAGAAGCCCTACTTTAAAGTCTCAACAAAACCTACATAAGGTATAAAATGGATATAACTCTGACTAGACTGATGACAAGTAGCGCCAGTGGCCTGACATCCAGAGGGAGATCAAGGTGAAAGGACCGCCGTTGGAAATTTTAACACACTTCATGTCTCTATTTTTTTCTCCTCGCAATGTCGTTGGGGCACCACAGATGATTTTGCAATAGTCCTTGTACTGTTTTCAGCTACCCTTGATGTGCTGGCAACTTCCCACCTCTTCTTCTGCTTACACTACTGGAAAAGGGTATCATGAAAAGGCCGTGAAATTTTGGTGACATGTCTAGTGACTTTCATATGAGTTTTCACAGGAAGTCACGATAGGCTGTGAAAATGTGACCGTGAAAATCTATCATGAAATTATAGGTGAAAGCAACATTAAGAGATACCACCTGAAAACGCGGTGAAAATGTCGTGAATTCACATCCTTGAAAATATAGTGAAACGATTGCCATGAAAACACTGTAAAAATGTTCCATGAAAAGACCACATACTTTAAGCCTGGAATTTGTCGTGGAAATACAGTTGAAAGCACCGTTAAGAGATGCCACCTGAAAATGCGGCGAAAATGTCATGGATTTACATCAGTGAAAATATAGTGAAATGATTGCTGTGAAAAATCTGTAAAAATATTCCATGAAAAGACCGTACATTTTAGGCACGAAAATATCAGTTAAAAAATGCCATACTTTTCCTTGAAAACACCATATACTAATGGCCTAAAATATGATTGAAAGACCATGCAACTCTGTTGTGAAATATCAGATGTAAATGCTGCAACAAGCTGCAAGCATAAACCGGAGGACTGGTGGTCCTGTAGCTCACCTGACATTTGTTCTAAGAAACCTTGTGGAAGCTGTTCACAAGCGAGAGAGCCATCTTGGTCATGTGACCGATTTTGGTTTCACGTGTTGTTTAAGCTTTACGGTATTCATTTGTGGTCTATTGAGTCACGGACTGATTTTCATGATATTCATAATTACATGTTCTTTTTTCACGGTCTGTTTTCACGACACAAAATTTTCACGGTCTATCAAAGCTGTATTTCGAACAAATTTCACTACATTTTTTCATGGCATTTTCGCAATTCCGTGAAATTTCATCATATCTTTATAATTGTTTCACGACCCTTTGTCAAGTAATGTTATTCGCTTCTTTTTCCTAACAGCATCTCTGCTACGACGGTCATCCAAGAAGTCTTCAAAACGCCATCATAACTTCTTTGTTTATTACGCAAAGGTAATCAAATTACACCATGAACCGATCACGCATAGGCCCCCTAATACACTATTTTTTCTGTTCTATCCCATAACCTTACCAAGTTTTTTGGGCACCACAGATGACTTCGAAACAACCCCTTTCCATCTTGCCCTGTTTTCAGCTGCCCTAGTTGAGCTGGCAAAGTCCATCCCCGTCCACTCTTTGATATTGTATTCCCACCTCTTCTGCTACCTCTTCTTCTTTTTCCTTTCACTGTGCCCTGTAGAATCGTCTTTGCTAAACCAGAAGACCTTGAGACGTGGCCAAACCACCTTAGTTTCCGTTTCTTGATCCGCGTCAGGAGTTCATCATATTCTCCGGTGGCTGCTTGGATCTTTCTGCGAACCTCCTCATTGGTTATATGGTCCTTGTATGAAATATTCAGTAACCTTCAATAGCAACTCACCTCAAAGGCATGCGTTCTTTTCTCTAACTCTCCTGTCAAGGTCCACGATTCACAGGCATACAGAAATATGGAAATGACAAGGGAGCGCATAAGTTTCACCTTTGATCCAAGAGATATGTTGTTATCTCTCCAAATTGGTTTCAGCTTGGTAAGAGTTGAAGTGGCTTGTGCAATCGTTGAGAGAACCTCCTGTTTTGAGCCATCGCGACAACTACTCAAAGGTACTTGAAGCTTGTTACGGTACCCAGCTTCTGCCCTTTTACCTTGATCTCCCTTTGGATGCGATCTGCGCTGTTTGTCATCAGTTTGGTCTTCTCAGCACTGATCTTCATCTTATACTTTGTGCAGGTTGGTCGAGACTTTCAACTAGGGCTTCTAGTTCTTGCTCTTCCTCAGCTAGAGGCAGGCTTCCCCTTCTTTAGTGCTGCTACCTTCTCCGACAGGCTTCCCCTTCTTTAGTGCTGCTACTGCAATCTCAACTTCCTCACGAAGGATCGGTTGTTGATCTTCTTCTGGGGGCTGATTGCAGTCCAGAACCGCATTGTCACCACAGGTCTCATGGTTGTATAGTTCTGAGCAACATTCTGTCCATCTGCTGAGAATCTCTTGTTCCTCTGTAAGGCATTTCCCAGACCTGTCCTGGATAGTTGCGGATCTATCCTGTTTCTCTGAAGTTAGAGCCTTCACCAGCCGGTATGCTTTCTTGCTGTTGTATTTGTTTAAGTAAGTTTCGATCTCCTCGCACTGACTAGCTATCCAGTCCTCCTTCGCTTTCTTCACTGCCTTATGAATCCTCTTGTTTGCTTCCCTGTATTCTTTTGCTCCTCCTGCTTCATACCGCTTCTTCTTCAAATTTCTCCTCTCATCACAGAGGTCGAGAACATCTCTGGTGACCCAAGGCTTTTTCCTGCGACGTTCCTTCACAAGTATCTCACTGGCTGCATCATTCACTACTTTATTGTAGTTGGTAATCATGGTATCTGTGTCCATGTCATCATCCATCAGACCAATGAGTGGTCCCACCTACTAGTATTGTTGCTTGAAAAGTGCATGCCACATCTTGGTCCCTTAACTTCTCAAGATCAAACTTCAGTCTAGCCTTTTTCAGACGAACTCGAAAGGTCATCATCACCAGGTCATGGTCACTTCCTATGTCTGCTTCAGGATAACTCCTTGTCCTATTGATGTTAACTCCTGATAGGAAGCGCTTCCTCATCAAGATGTAATCAAACTGATTGTGGTGTTTCTCATCTGGGCTGTGCCATGTCCATCTTCTTGATGTTTGTGAGGGCCTAGGGTGTTTGTCAGTACTAGGCTGTTACAGGTTGCAAACTCTAGAAGTCTGAGACCTCTCTCATTTGTCTCGACATTGCAGTAGGGTCCACAAACGTTTTCCCAGTCTGCCTGTGCATCCTTTCCATCTTTAGCATTCCAATCCCATTGTACAACCAGAATGTCCTTCTTGGGTGTTTGGTCTATGATTTCCTGGAGTTGCTGGTAGAAGTGTTCTACCTCATTGTCATCATGGCCAGATGTTGGTGTATAAACCTATATGCTGGTGATGTTGAAAGGAGCTGCTCTCAGGCGGATTGAAATCAGTCTGCTGGAGACTGGTCGGCATCCCAAGACAGCACTCACCATGTCCTTATGCACAAGAAATCCAACCCCATACTCATGTTTGTCCTCTTCTCCACCGAAATAAACCTTGTGTCTGTCATCTGTTGACATCTCACAGAGCCCCAATATTTTCCAGTGACACCTGTCCATTGCATCGGTTTCCCAGCTGGCCCCAGAGTCCACACGTTTCAGGTGACAACTGAGATGTACTCCCTACCTCGGATCATCTTGGTCTGTGTTACACCAGTTGACTACTTGTCACCTATGAACAAATACACATGTATCAAAAAAAAACATGTATGACATATGCCTTTCTCAGAAATTGTAGGGGATTGAGTGCAAAGGTGTAGGCGATACCAGTGGTACAATAGCACAAACACAACGTCTTTTACAACAGGATCCTCCATATCTGTTTATTATTGTTTCAAAGGAATTCCTGTTCTGAAATGATTGTCTTATATTTAAGAACACAAATAAGAGTCACTAATCATTTCATAGAGTAATTTATACTGTTCTACTAGCACAGCAAATCAATGAAAATAAATATTTTATTCTGGATAATAAGCGGGCAAAGTTTTTATATATATATATATATACTTTTATTTATATTTTGATTTGTCCATATTTTGTTAAGTGGGCCTCAAGGAAGAGAAGCTTGTAGCTAATTGTGTCACCCACTGAAAATAAAGTCTTTATTATAATTTGTTATTTGTAAATGTTTTGATGACAAGTTTGAAACATTAAAATTAACCTGAAACTGTAGGAGTAATGGGAGGTTTCGGGCGTAGCCCCCTCCCCCACCCCCTCCCCCTCCTCTTCTTCTTCCAATAACAGGACCGGGATCAACCTTGAACGTAATTGGTCCAGCGGGACATATAGCATAGCGGATAAAAACAGTGTCCGAGAGAAGTTGATAAAACTATTTACAAACAGGGCGCTGGTAATGGCTGTCATGGTTTAGGCTGTGCCTAGCCTGGTGTACAGACTAGCACGGAAGCCATCCACTGTGGTTGATGAGGTTACGTTGTTTGGCAATCTGTTCCATTCCCGAATTGTTCGAGGGAAGAAGGAGTTGTAGTAGACCTCATGCTTGGTATGTTCCTGATAAAAACCTGTGTGGCTTCTGGTGCGGCTGTCACCTGGTTTCAAGAAAGCTGTCTTGTCGATGTCAACCATGATGTACTTTGTACAGGAGGCAAAGTCTGAAGATCTGGGGTCTGTCCTCAAGGCTTTCCCATCCAGGCTCGTTGACCATGTCTGTGACGCATCCTGGTGTACGCGATGTATAGTCGTTGTACACGTAACGAGCTGCCCGGCGTTGTACTTGTTCAAGAGCCTTGATATCAGCTTGGCGATATGGATCCCACACAGGAGATGCATACTCCAGGACTGGTCTAACAACAGTAGTATAAGTTGCTGCTTTCACTTGTCTGGAGCAATGCTTGAAGTTCCTCCGCAGGAATCCTAGGGAGCGATGTGCTTTACCAACTGTATCTGAGACATGCTTGGACCATGATAGGTTGTCTGTAACTGTGACTCCAAGATACTTGCTTCCATCAACCACCTCTAAAGTTTGCCCATGTAGTGTGTAGGTTGACTGGTACTTGATTTTCCTTCCTGTGTGAACCCGGATGACATTACACTTGCTATGGTTGAAGCTCATCTGCCATTTTGCCTCCCATTGTTCAAGTGCAGTGAGGTCTTGCTGAAGGAGCTTGCAGTCATTAGCCTTGTTGATAGCACTATAGAGGAAAAGTAAAAAGTATGCAAAGACCAGGAACTGAAACAATCAAAATCCAAATCCAGCCCTCAAACCATAGTTGGAAACAACTAAGATTACAAATAATCAAGATACAGGAGGCTGTCGTCTGCAAATAGCCTGCAGTCTGATGAACTGAGAGACTCTGGCATGTCGTTGATGTAAGCCAAGAATAACAGGGGCCCCAGCACTGTTCCCTGGGGTACCCCTGAGAGGACATCTGACTGGTCTGAATGTGAACCCTCCAGTACCACTTCCTGTGTGCGATTCCCGAAAAAAGATCTGATCCAATTTTGGTCTAATTTCGAACCCCGTAGAAATCTAACTTGTAGAGAAGTCTGGAGTAAGGCACTTTATCGAATGCTTTTGCAAAGTCTAGCAGTATGATGTCTACTTGATTTCCTTTGGCGAGCCTTGACGCGATTTCTTGTATTGTCACAGCGAGCTGAGTCTCGCATTAATGAGCGTCTTTTACGAAAGCCGTGTTGATGACCCTTCAGGATGTTATGCTTGTCAAAATGTGCCATAACATTGCTGTGTATACTGTGCTCCAGTAATTTACATGTAATGGTCAGTGAAACAGGGTGGTAGTTTGCTGCCTTGTGCTTGTCTCCCTTTTTAAAAACTGGAACAATCCATGCTTCCCTTCAATCTGGTAGAACCTGTCCCATAGCCAAATAAGTCTGATATACACGCCAGGTAAACTATCACAGGTACCTCGGCGGAGGTACCGATAAAAAGTTGTGACAGGCATCCGGAGCTACCTGTGACAGTCCAAAAATAAACAAAAAAAGGTAGGTATTCGTCTTTTTAGATAAAGTACATTATAACCAGGTAGTTATCTGAAAATCAAAGAATGCTATTCGACCCTTATATACGTTAAGTTTTGTCACACAATATATCCCCGGGAACTTTACATATATACGGAAAATATGGCTTTTGAAGTGGCTTTAAGGTCAGTCGAAAGTACTCAAAGCAAGAACAAATCGATTGTTTTGGGTCCTAAATGCACTTTTCTTGCATAAGAATTTGTTTATCTGGACACACTGATGTGATGTAAACCTCCTTGCCCGAATATAAATGCCGATTAACTCCATATAAGGCCTGGATCTGTAAAAAAAAACTGCTGGAGGTGCCTGTGATGGAATGGAGGTGTCTGTGATGTAAGAAAATATAGCGAAAATTTGAAGATTTATTGCGGTTGCAAATATTGATATTCTTCATCTCTAGGTCACTGGCTTGAAAGAATCGTTCATTCAACGTCGCAATAATCTATCATAATGCCTATATCAAGCATATTTTTGTTAAAACGACAGACAATGATCATGAACTTATACAATCAGATTCTACATCTTGCTCTCAAAACCAAGATGGAAGTAAGTATACATTGACAATAGTTCATAAAAGACACGCATGGTAAACCGAATAAAGAGCTCTTTCCCAGACAGGTGGTCATTCACCTACCCCAAATGAAAAGAACGATAACTTCTGTCTTACCTATTTTATATTTTAGATTACAAAACAAACCAGAAAGCAAAGTGGGCAGCTGCACAGGTGACCTTTTTGCCAGAAAACTACAGACAAGCGGACATAAAAACACATAACATTGATGCGTCACAACAGAAATCCAAAATCCAAAGCATATCATCTCAAAGAGTTATTGCCCTTTTGTTTCCATATCTGTTAGTCAAATATTTACGAGTTGTACGTAGCTGTTGAAAATTTACTGCCTAATTCAGTGTCAGAATAGTTATGAAACGCGCTTAAAGGGAAATCACCCTATAAAAACTGCCATTGAAATTTTGTTGAAACTTCACACAGTGGTAGAATATTATATGCTAAGTGAAAAAATGAAATAAAAAAATGGGGTCACCGTACTACTTTTTGAGATAATGCAGCGCCATCTATGTGCCTGTTTAAAACATGACTATGTCTATTACGAACACTTTATCCGAGAAAATAGATGACCGATCGTTTCGAAATAAAGATGAATTAACTCCTCTTTCTTGTCTCTTTGTTTGCCTATCAAAATTGTCATCGTCTTATGTCTCATTATATAGGTTATTTTCAGTTTTTAGTTTCCCGCCATTTTCCATTATTGGAAAAACGTGGAATTTCTTCAATATAAAAAGTTCCACCATTGAAATTTTTATATACTTTTGATATGATAAAGGAATGATCCACCTCGTGCAAATAAGCAAATAAAAAATATAGGTCATCGACCAAATATTCGAGTTATGGAAGGAAAACCACTTATTTCTTGCGGTTTTCATATAAGCGCGTTGACGTCAAGGTTTTATGCGTTGACGTCGCTTTCTATTTGGCGCCATCAACGGCCATATGGATAGCGCTCTTACCTTTCGATGCTTTTTATAGCAATGCAATATAATTCCCTATTCAATTTCAGCAATGTTCTTATGTCTTGAACGTATAGTCTATATGAAATTGTCGCCTTCAAAATTTTCTCGTATGCAGACAACACATTAATGAGAGAAATTCCAAGGACTGAAACTAGGCAGCATGTTCATTGTTAGTTCTCATAGAATTTCGAACTTTTTTCTTGGTCCAGATTATATCACATTTATATCTGATGAACAAGTTTATGTGCGAACATTCAACTTGTTGGACCCGGCCACTGCCCGGCATGTATTTTCACGGCAAAGCTTTGTCCGTTGTGCATGATTTCAATTTATCATTTAATGATGAGACCAATTTTTGAGGATATGCATTTTGATAATTTTTCCCTGTTCTCATCGACAATCTATGAATTCTGTGGAAAGTCTAGGGCGATTAGTGAAAATAAGAGTGTCGCCGCCTAGCCGTTGTAAAATTTGTATCTTACGAGAACAATATGGCTGATCGTCTTATGTCACTTGCGTTAAATCTTAGAAGCAATTATTCAACAAGAAAAGAAAAAGACAAAACAAATTACCGTAACAACAGGAGCTAACAATAAAAGCTAAGATCAGCCTGCGCATTTGCTCAGTTTGATCTCCGCTTTCACTGTTTGCATGGGTATTTCATGACTCAAGCAAACGGTACCAAGTCCTTATTTATATTTATACTTGCATTAAGTAATTACGAGATTCAAAACTCACTTGCAGTTTTCACATCCTCTCCTTACCAGACATTTAATTCCTAAAAAAAACACATTACCCGCCAAAAAATTGGCGCTCTCTTTTCCGTATAAAATTCTTCAGCCCCATTTTTGTCGTATTTTTTCTTTTGTCCAGTTTTATATATTTACCATTTTTCTGTCGCAAAACACTTATACGTTTGTTTCAATAAAGAGCCCATGTTGTCTTCGAAAGTGACGTAAAAGTTTTAGCGTTACGGCAACGACGTCATGATAACCATAGCAGGAAACAATGACGCTGCGTCAAAATGTATGCGCACGAACATTGAGGCGATTTCCCTTTAAATAAGAGGCCTAGGCAACGTTTTTGTGAATGGCGATGACTGCCTGTTAGTCATTCCAAATCGTTAGAAATTGTCTCGGTCACACGCCATGCTAGCTACTCGAGGCGTTTGCAAAAACAACGCTTCGGAAGACGACTTTCATGTAGTAAAAGTGTTCTTTTGTTACCAAATTTGATGCCGTGGCTATTCGGAGACTTTGAATTACACATGATTTACAGTAAGATTCCGATCACGTCAGCATACTAAAAGGTGTAATGTTGAGAATATGTCACCTGCCGATGATGTAATCTGTAGGCCTTACGGATGTATTTGGATTCTAGCGCCAACAATTCGAAACTAGCCAGACTGAATCACTTGTACTCCAGTACCACAAATTTGACACATATAGCGAGCGTCGTACGACACATGCGAGGGTACCAAAAGGATCAACACTACAGATACCTGTACCTGTATGCCTGTTGACGGGTATCGGTATTTGACACACCATACGTGTAGCTGGCATGACGTGTGACCTCGACCATTTCTAACGAGTTTGAATGACTCACAGGCAGCACCTCCCGATCACAGCCATCGCCATTCACAAAAATGTTGACTCTTATTTAAGCGCGCATTTCATAACGATTCTAACACTGAATTAGGCAGTTAATTTTCAGCAACTATGTGAAATTGTCAATGTTTGATTAACAGAAGCGGAAACAAAATAGGCAATAACTCTTTAAGATGGTGTTTAAGGAATTTTAACATTGAATTTCATGATATACGCATCATGATAGCTTGCTGGGACGTTGAATGAGTGATTCTTTCCAGGCAGTGGTTTAGAGATGTCAATATTTCCAGCTGCAATAACCATTCAGATTTTAACTATATTTGCTTACATCACAGGCACCTCCACGCCATTGCAGGCAGCTCCAGCTGTTGTTTTGAAAAATCAAGCCTTATTTGTAGTCAATCGACATTTATATTTGGGCAAGGAGGTTACCTCAACATCACTGTGTCGAGGTAAACAGATTCGTATGCAAGACCACTGCATTTAAGGCCAAAAACGGCCGAATTCTTTGTTTTGAGTACTTTGGGCTGACATCAAAGCCACTTCAAAAGCAGTATCTTTGATTAATATGGAAAGTTCTGGGGGATATGATGTGTGACAAAAGTTTATGTCTATAAGGGTCGAATAGCACTTTTTGATTTTTAATAAAACCCCTGGTTATTTTATATTTTGTCATAAAAAGAGGAATATCTACCGTTTGTTGTCATTTTTTGGACAGTCACAGGCAGCTCCAGGTGCCTGTCACAACTTTTTATCGGTACCTCCACCGGAGGTACCTGTGATAGTTTACCAGGCGTGATATATCATTGCAAGTATTGGGGCTAGTTCGTCCGCTGCCGCTTTAAGGATAAACGCTGGAATAGAGTCTGGTCCGGTGGCCTTGAATGGTTTTAACCCCTTGAGTAGTTTGTGAACACCTTTCCAGTTGACTTCTATGTTAGGCATGCTGGGGTAGGGGCACGGGTAGGGGCTTGGGCCTTTGTCTGGAAGGGAACTAGTATCTTCTTTCGTGAAGACCGACACAAACGGATCATTGAGTATGTTGGCTTTGCTGGTGCTGTCACTCTTGCCATCCTTGTTCTTTAGAGGCAATACACCAGTAGCTTCTTGATCAGTGTTCTTCACAAAGGAGGCCGGGCCGCGTAGCGCAATCGGTAGGGCACCTGACTCATAAGTCAGAGGTCCCGGGTTCGAAACCCGGTCTGGCCACATACTTTCGTTTCTCCTTCCGCTGATTCAAGAAGGGCAGTTATCAGTTACTTGCGAAAGTATGAGCACTTAGTACTGGTTAACCGCTTAGGAGGTCTAAGCCTGCCCAGGAATAGTGTGGTTAGGTTAACTGACCGTCCCGACATGACCTTAGCTGTTCACCGTGGACGTTAAGCATCAAATAAACCAATCTTCACAAAGGACCAAAACTTCTTGGGATTTTCCTTGAAGGTATCACTAACAGCAACCTTCATGTAGTCTTTGTGGGCTGTCCTAATCTGGTATTGAACATCATTCTTGAATCGTTTATATCTAACCATGCCCCGTTTTTTTGCCTGTTGACCTTGCTTTCTGATGGGCTCGCAGTTTCCGTCTGATCAGCCTTCTAATTTTGCCATTCATCCATGGATGGGTATGGCGTGCTAGGGTCATCTTGCTTGGAACTCTTCTGTCCATTGTCTGTTGGATTTGTTCCTTGATGGGTCCCACATGGCATTAACGGAATCAAAAGATCTGTCTTGGAGATCAGCTGCAAACTCTGACAAGTCCTCTTTGATGTCATTGGTGTCTGCTCTTTTCCACAGATAGAGCTTCCGTCTAGGAGGCTTTGGGTGGCATACCTGTAGCGAGGTGTCAAGGAGATTGTTCAATGTCGTGGTCGTTGTTTCCTATGGACGGTAAGGGCTTGCATCTCTCAATGTATGATGGATGGGAGGAAAAAATCAGGTCCAGTGTCTTGTTCTTTCGAGTGAGAATATCAACTAGTTGCTCAAGGTTGTTTTCAACAACCATGTCTAGAATGGCTTGTTTAACCCTTGGTGGGTATTGGTTTCCTTCTATGGAAGTGTCTGACCAGTTGATGTCTGGGAGATTGAAATCCCCCCTACAAGTCCCCTCCTCTACCCAAAAACTGATACATTAGCTCCATGACTTAATGATTTCCGCCCCCTCCCCCCTCCCCAGTAGATTACAAAAAAGCGCCCCCCCCACAACGAATATGCCCCCTCACACACACACACACACACACACACACACACACACACACACACACCTGGTAATAAATAACTTGTCCCTAATCCGTGACCTCCCCCCTCCCCAGTAGATTACAAAAAAAGCGCCCCCCTCCCCTCCCCCCAACGAATATGCCCCCTCACACACACACACCTAGTAATAAATAACTTGTCCCTAACCCTCCCCCCCCCCCAACGAATATGCCCCCTCACACACAAATAACTTGTCCCTAACCCGTGACGTTTAGATAATTTAAAGGGGGTGTTTCAAAATGGCCCACACTTGGATTTCCTTCATACTTAATATTTTGATTACCTGGGGTAAACCAATTAATAAAATAGGTTAATCAATTTAATTCAAGAACTGCAGGGCTTAGGGTCGCACCTTGCAGAACCCCCTATAAGACATGATGGGTAGGGCTAAGTTAGAACCTGTCAAATTAACAGTATAATTTGAATGCATTCCTTGCCTACTGAAATGAATTGCAGGTACCCTGAGAATTATTCTGATACCATAAACTTGTATGTTGACTTATACAAATATTTTTTATGGTCAACCAAATTTGAAAAATCTGTCAAAAAACGACTACAAATAATTAAACATGAAAAGTAATTTCAATGTTAAGATCTGTTACTGTATTTGTCAAGCTATTATTTTTATTCAGAATTGGGGTAAATACATCCCCTCTTTTTGTAAAAAGTTTCAAAATATTTTGAAACCGGTAAAATAGTTTTTGAAACTGACATTCGGGTATAGGTCAGGTTTTTGGAGAATGTCAGTTTCATAGTAAAGGTAGGATCTTTCACTGCAGCACTTGTTTATATGTGACATAAATTATTAATGAGGTCCTGCATTAATACACATTCTGTTTCCAATTATTTCCTTCACTGGCTAAGACTTGGAAGCCAAGGATAATCCCCAAATGTGCCCCCGCCCCCTCTCCCATCCTCACACTTCTGCAAACAGGTGTAATCACCCAAAACAGTCAACATATTTTCTATCATCTGGACAGAACGATAAATAAACGGTGTCCGGAAAAAAATAATTTCAATGTTTACCCTATTTTTAGCTCACCTGAGCCGAAGGCTCAGAGGTGAGCTTATAGGATGGGAGTCGAGCCGTCGTCCGTCCGTCCGTGGGTGCGTGGGTGCGTCAACAATTTCAAACATTAATATCTCAGAGACCAGTGGGCCGATCGCAATCAAATTTTATCTGAAGCATCATTTGGGTGGGGGAAAGGCTGCATTAGGTTTTGGTGCCGATCAGCTCAGAACTCTGGTTTCCATGGCAACAGATAGCCCCCATAGGGTTATAATGGGGAAAATGGCGTCATCACATTTTCTCGACTGTTTTTGATTAGATCCTTATCATACTTGCAGGTAATGATGACATACACAAGAGCTTGGATGAGTTTGAAATTTGGCCGGATTCGAGCACAGACTACGGAGTTAGCTGCCCTTGAGCGTTTGAAAAAAATCCCATAGGGTTATAATGGGGAAAATGGCGTCATCACGTTTTCTCAACTGTTTTTGCTTAGATCATTATCATACTTGCAGGTAATGATGACATACATAAGAGCTTGGATGAGTTCGAAATTTGGCCAGATTCGAGCACAGACTACGGAGTTAGCTGCCCTTGAGCGTTTCAAAAAAATCCCATAGTGTTATACTGGAGAAAACAACATCACATATTTTTAGAAAAACTTTGTCATCACTCTATTGCCTACATTTCTCAACGGATTTTAAAATAACTTCACACAAATGTAGGGCATGACAATATCTCGAGCAAGTTCGACTTTCAGGGTGCTGCACCCAAGGTCAAGGTCACTGTGGCTATTTTTAGAAAAACATTGTCAGCTCTCTAGCACCTACATTTCTCAGCAGATTTTAAAATAACTGCACACAAATGTAGGGCATGACAATATCTCGAGCAAGTTCGACTTTCAGGATGCTGCGCCCAAGGTCAAGGTCACTGTGGCTATTTTTAGAAAAACTTTGTCAGCTCTCTAGCACCTACATTTCTCAGTAGATTTTAAAATAACTGCACACAAATGTAGGGCATGACAATATCTCAAGCAAGTTTGACTTTCAGGGTGCTGCGCCCAAGGTCAAGGTCACTGTGGCTATTTTTAGAAAAACTTTGTCAGCGCTCTAGCACCTACATTTCTCAGCAGATTTTAAAATAACTTCACACAAATGTAGGGCATGACAATATCTCAAGCAAGTTCGACTTTCAGGATGCTGTGCCCAAGTCATGGTCAATGTGGCTATTTTTAGAAAAACTTGGTAAGCGCTGTAGCACCTACATTTCTCAGCAGATTTTAAAATAACTTCACACAAATGTAGGGCATGACAATATCTTGAGCAAGTCTGACATTCAGGATGCTGCACCCAAGGTCAAGGTCACTGTGGCTATTTTTAGAAAAACTTTGTCATCGCCCTAGCACCTTCATTTCTCCATGGATTTTGAAATAACTTGACACAAATTTAGGGTATGACAATATCTCAAGCAAGTTCGACTTTCAGGATGCTGTGCCCAAGGTCAAGGTCACTGTGGCTATTTTTAGAAAAACATTGTCATCGCTCTAGCACCTACATTTCTCAACGGATTCTAAAATAAATTCACACAAATGTAGGGCATGACAGTATCTCGAGCAAGTTTGACTTTCAGGGTGCTGCAATCAAGGTTTTTGATTAGATCCTTATCATACTTGCAGGTAATGATGACATACATAAGAGCTTGGATGAGTTCGAAATTTGGCGGGATTCGAGCACAGACTACGGAGTTAGCTGCCCTTGAGCTTTTGAAAAAAATCCCATAGTGTTATAATGGAGAAAACAACGTCATCACATTTTCTTTTTTCATCGGATCCTCTTCATACTTGCAGGTAATGAGGATATGCATAAAAGCTTGGATTAGTTAGCATTTCGGCAGATCCCACCACTGACTATGGAGTACCTGCCCTGAGCATCCAAAAAATCAAAGTCGCCACTTTTTCTTGGTTTCTACTGATCCGATCCTTTTCAAACTTGCAGATAATGAGGAAATGCATAATATCTTAAACAAGTTCAAATTTTGGCCAGATCAGGCCAACCACTACGAAGTTAGCTGCCCTTGACAGCTCTGTCTATTGTGCTCTTGATCGGATACTTTTTAAACTTGCATGTATTAAATGAGGGCATACATAATGTTTTGGATGAGTTTAATTTTCAGCCTGATTGGACCACTGACTGTGGAGTTAGTTGCCCTTGAGCATCTTAAATATCCCTATAGGTTTACAATGTCTCTCAGGTGAGCAATTGTTGCCCTTTGGGCTACTTGTTTCATGCATCAGCGCCCTGGGTTTTTGGGTTTGAAGATAACTTTAGGTTAGTATCTGTAGCTGTCTCTAAATGTAAGGCAGGACGTTTCACCTTTTGTTTCTAACTGCTGCCTGCATCAAGTGCTAGTGTATTGGCTTACGTCACAGAAAGGGTGATGCATTGTTTTTATTTTAACTATTGACTGCATCAAGTGTTAGTGCCCTGAATTAAATTTGTTTACATTTTTGCCTTGTACCTGTACAATGCACAGGCGTAAGGCAAGACTCCAACACCTGACTGCATCAAGTGTCCGTACACTAAAGAATCAAACAAAAAACAAGGAAAAAGGCAAATCATCTGGGCACAACAGTATATGATGGAAGATAAGCTGACACTTAGCAAGCTTGGGAAGACTACTCAACCCATCATTAACATATCAACATACTGACAGCAAACAGATTACTTATGTTGAGAAACAGCAACATAAAATATGTTTTCAGTTGTGAAAAGATGCGACTTATTTGCGACTGATAATTTACTCACTTCTTGACTATCCTCAGTATTATTGGAAGTGTCTTTTCCGGTACTGTTAATACTGGGCCTGCAATTCGACCGTAGGTATTCAGAAAACCAGAAGTCAACCTCACGGTATCTGGGTTACGTTAATCCATATGTATCCATACGTTGTACAGGTGTAAGACAATGGGTGATGAAAAGAATATGGATTTGATCAAATAAAACTAAAGCTGAGCCTACAGCAACAATCCATGAGGAAACCAGTGCCTAAAAGGTGTCAGCTTAAACTGCTAGGGCTCAAAAATAAAATAGTTTTCCTGGGCTCCAAATAAGATATGTTGTCAGTCTAGGTAAAATAAATACTGACTTATTATTAAAAAAACAAACAGAAAAAGCCCACCAAAAGATTTGATCTGAAAAGTTTCTTGAGTTAATGGGTTTTGACAAGGCGACATTTTCATCAATATGCTTTTTAAACTGAAGTGGGATAATACAGAGATAGTATGGTTCACTGGGTCACTTTTACGTAACATATATCGAGAAAAAAATACAGTTCAACAAGATAATGCTTTTCTAATGTATTGGGGTGCCTGACAGCCCACATTCTGCAGCCCTGAAGTATAGTTTACCGGGCTCAGAATTTCTTTAATTTTCTTGCACACGTATTAGAGGTATACAGCATGATTTATGCTTAGTATAAAATCTTGACAACAACTGGATCATACTTTAACTGATAATTAATTTTTGATATAGATGTCGTTTTTAGCTGATTTTGAGGGGTTATACCAAACAAAATACATTTGATACATAATCCGTTTCTTGAAACATGAATATACATATTTCTAAAATGTTTCACATTAATTCACTGATTTCAGTTTATAAATGAAATAGCAAAATCTGAAAATTTGATAGTTCTAGGAACGGTATTTTAAGGGGACCCTCATTTTCAGGGTAGAAGTTACTTAAGTCAATCCTGTGCTATGCTGAGCGCGTGAACTGAGGTAAATAATCCATAAGCAACACTGTTAGTCCTTAGGCAACATATATACATAAAATAAAAAAAAATCTAAGCGTGGGCAGATTCCTATGTAAATTTAACATAGGCTGAAACTCCGCCTTTGGTTGGCCTGATTATCGAAGATAAATAACTCGTGTTGTCTTGTAATTGTAAGTTAGAGCGGTCCTACTAAAGACAGAAAAGGACTTACCCCACCGAAAAGGACCGAAAAGAACTTTCGGGCACCGAAAAGGACTTTTATTTGCCATTAAATGTCATATCAAACATATGTTTTAGAATTTTTTGTATCATCATGATATAAATAAGCGCTTGAATAATACTTTATTCTAAAGTTTCACTACAATATTACAGCATCGAAAACGACTCCACTTCTGGTCAGTGAAGAGATTGCATGTACCGAAAAGGACATCTCAAATGCCGAATTTCGAGCACCGAAAAGGGCATTTTTCAAGAAAATTATGTTATAAGAAATAAAATATTTTTACCCTAAATATCTTTTTCAATATCTTTTATTGCATAAAATGGCATATAAAAAGTCCTTTTCGGTGCCCGAAAGTTCTTTTCGGTCCTTTTCGGTGGCAAAAGTCCTTTTCTGTCTTTAGTAGGACCCAGTTAGAGTAACTGTTATTAGCTCGCACCTGTTGAGAGGGCGCTCTTTACCTAACAGCAAGGTGTCACTACAGAAGCTTTTGGCGCTAATGGTCATCGATTATGTCCCAATTAAGGTAAGAAACACTCTGTTTATTGCATGATTAGAAATGTAACATTGCTAAATCAAAACAGAGACAGCAATATTGCTGAATGATGTTTAAGTCTGTTATGAATTTAATTAGCACTGCCTATTTGAAAATTTTATAACTTCTTAAAATTAGTCATTGAAGCAAATCGTTTTCCGTTATACTGTGTACATGTCCGTTTCATATTGCAACGAGAGTTCATATTTTAGATACTTGCAGGCATTCTTGCCTCTAGGTCCCTGCAGAATGCTGTGTTTCCCATTAACATGCAGACCTAATTGTCAATTAATTGCCCACAGGAGAATATAAGGTGTAAATAAAGTTACAAGGTATAGAACGTTAGCAAGTTGGTGCATGTTGGCATATCTTAATATTTGACAACAATTCACTTATTATTCCACAGGCAATCCGGTGTAAATTTGATTTGGATTTATATAACGGTGAAATATTTAAAGGAGTGTTTAACAGATGAAAGGTAAACTTACGGAGAATGTTTTTCAAAATAATTATGCTTCTGAAATCTAATCAAAGATTTTAAAATTTGTTAATAGGGCATAAATTGATTGTTAAGGGAGAAACTCTTTATCATTTCAAGGTATTTTTAGGGACTAGCTACCCTGAGCGAATGATTGTCCTTTGACGTAACACCAGTAAACAATTCTGATTCCGCTGGCACATTGAATATAAAAAAAATTCAGATGGTCTTCAGTAGGAAATTGATGCTGATGTAATGCTTGCTGCATGTCCCAGATGAATAATACTAAATATAAAATAAAAATAGTCATATGCTTTTGAATGTTTTTATATGTCTCATTGGCTCCATATTTTTTGGCATAAAACTCAACAAACATGATTTATATTGTAGGACTCTTGTATGTCAGAAAGTCAAAATTATAAAACATTAGTGAGATATTAAATGAATTCTAACTGAAGAATCTAAGAGTTTCCAAGAAAAATTGAAAGGCCCTGGAACCTGACTTATAGGATATGATGTCATTCTTGGTCTGTTAACTAGACCTTGAATTCCAATTGCAATACCAGACTTAGAGAAAGATTACCATAGTTTTGCTAAATATTGGGACATCCTATCTGTTTCTGAATATTACTGTTTTCTGATTTGTACAAGTCCTTTGGTCCCAGCAGTTTTTGTGTAACTTCTCAACCAGTGCAGACCCTGACCAGTCTGGAACAGTCTGATCAAGGTCTGCATTGTTTGATTAGGAATATTTTTTCCCTATTCGGAACAAGTACAGTACATTTATGTCTAGATAAAATAAATCTTATGAATTTGGCATGTCACTTTCACTGACAACAAATTATTTAAATTGATCCACCAGGATTTGGTAAGCTCTGTTTCTTCTAATAAAAATCTCATGGGCCAGAGCCCTAGAGAAGAGGGAGTATTTGATGATAATTAAGGATAATTTTTCTTATTTCTCATCGAAACCATATGTTGTGACCCCTCATCTGAACCGTCGGTTCAGATATGGGGTCACAACATATGTTGTTATGCAGAATTAACAAAAATTATCCCAAATTATTGCCAAGTACTCCATCTTATCTAGGGCACTGTATAATGGGCCAAATTTAATTTTATTATAGCCACATGTGATATTAAATGTATCTATATGCATGTGTTGGCATATGTATTATGCATATGTATAATCAGTGCTTGACACTCCCTAGATTAATGTGGTGGCCCAAAAGTTCAGCAGGCCACATTTTCAGTGGCCCACATTAGCCACTAGCTAAATGTCCGATGCATTTATTATTGCCAGACAGGTAAATTTGGGCCACTAAAGTTCATAATTTGAAACTTTTTGGTGACCCCAGACAAAATTTAGGCGCATTTGGCCACTGGGCCACTGGCTGTTTCCAGCACTGATAATTATATTTACATGAGTGTTCTTCATCCATATATTCAGTTATTTTCTTTCCGTATAGTTGCCATGTCAACACATTGTAAATATGTTGTAGGGGAAGGGCTGTAACTAATGTTGTGAGAACTTTTAGCTCAACCCCATTGCTTGTTTTAAAGGCAATAAAATCTGATTAACTACACTAGTGTGATATTAAAATTTAAGACCAAGGCTACAAAATGCGTTTTACAGTGCTCCAGATAAGAAGGGGTAACAGGGATAAGGTTTGATAATTTTCTTTATTTTTCCATAAAACACATTGTTGTAGAACCGTCTCACCAAGACTCTTCTAATGAGGGGTAAGAAGGGGTAACAGGAATAATTTTGGATAATTTTCCTTATTTTTCCATAAAAACATGCTGTGTAGAAACGTCTTGCCAAGACTGTTCTAATGAGAGTCATTGCATATGATTTTGTTGAGAAATTAGGAAAATTACCCCAAATTATGCCTGTTACCTGTTATTTGGGAGCTTTGATTTGACAGAGCCTTTCTGAAGGCATGAGTTCATACCAGACTGCATTTGCATGTGCAGGCTGGTTTGAACTATGCACAATATGCCCAAACAATGATTATGTCCGGCCGGCCAGGGCCTGACAAATCAAAATCTGATCTACTTGTCCGGTAGACAGCTTCTGCCCGAAAAAGCTGAAATACATGGGTTTTCCCTATATAATTTAAACATTTTTCTGGGCAAGTAAGAAAATATTTTACTTGCCCAGCAAAAATTTCAACTTGTCCCGGGCAGCCGGACAATGGATTTGTCAGGCCCTGTATAATATCATAATGTCCCCTCTACATGAAAGATGATATTAAAGGGGTCCCGTTTATTTGCTTGTTATCTCCTGAACCAGTTGATGTATTTTATACCATTCTAACAAGAATCAGCAGATTGTTTTTATTGAACATGAGGTTATATACAGGAATGCATTAATGAGGGGAAATATTCGTTTAAAAAATTCTGTTTGGTCATTGAATGCATAGTTTCCCAAAACTTGAAAAGGGAAATGTACTGACTGTGTTCGCTTCCAGGCGTTTCAGTAGATTTACAAGATGCTTTCTGATGACGCTGTTTAAGCACCAAAAAGCAGACAACAAAATTTATGTCTGCAAAAATTTCAAATTTTTTTTTGTCCAAGTTGTATATCATATTGAGAATTCAAATACTTGTTTGATGGGCAAGCAGTGTACATCTAGATGAGATTGCTCATCATGAGCCATATTATCAGGATCTATGCTGGTTGCAATTTTAGCTATTTATACCACCGACATATAACATATGTCAGGGGGTATATAGTTTTTGTCATTCCATCTGTTTGTCCATCCATCCGTCTGTCAGTCCTTCTGTCCGTTCATCAACTTTTACATCAAAGTTTTGAGTTAAACTTTTTTTGATTGCTCATAGCTCTGTAATGTACCACACATCAGATTCTTTTCATATTTGGCTCATAATATCTCTGTAGCATCACCTTTGATATAAACTATCTAAGCCCCTGGGTCAGGCCCAAGGGTGGGGCCAGGGGTCAACGGTTGGGACTTGGGCATTTTCATTATGTCAAAGTTTTGTGTTTAAACTTTTTTGGATTGCTTGTATCTCTGTAACTGAATTGAACTTTGATTGATGATTTCTTCCATATTTGGTTCATGATACCTCTGCAGCATTGATTTCAATATGGACTACCTAAGCTGCTGGGTCAGGCTCATGGGTGGGGCTATGACTTAGCCTTTTGTTTTAGTTTTCATTTCTATTGTACTCACTAATTTCTAATATAATGGGATCTTAATGATGCATGACAAGGTTTATTTCATACAAGTTTTACATCATATGGATGCTGCTGCTGACCCAAGGTCAAGGTCACAGCCTTTGTACTTTGTACATGTAAAACATTTGCATTGAGGTTTTTCGTTAAAAATATGTTTTCATTAGGTGGTGGCACTGGTAGGGGGTATATGTGAACCCCTGCTCACTTGCTCTAGTTTCATCACTGGCACTTAAAGAGTTAATGAATTTAAATTTTGTTACATTTCAATAAAATGTCTTCAGAAGTTGGTTGAAGTTCTGTACTAGTTCAAGAACTTTAAGCATGTTAAATTAATCCAGTTAACCTTATCAGTTCTCAAGTTGGACTGTACATTGAAGTTATTGATACGCAGTCTTTTCAATGGGAAAGATAACCCTGACTTCTCATACATGTTTCCGAAACACCTTTTATATACAAATGATAATTTTGAAAGCTCTGCTACCACTTGGCGATACCTTACTACTTGAATTTAAACAAAGACAGAACTCAATATCAACTTGAAAGTTCAAAATTTATTGACAAATGATACTGTCCCTGCTTTTATCTACATAAGAATATTAATAAATTTTTAAGTGACCAACTTCACATAGACAGGTCAATCAGACCAGTCCACTGACGGTTTGACAGCAGTTAATGTCATGTAGCATAATAATAGTAACAAAATATTTAGATACCCAGGGTTCTCACCAAGGTTTTGAAGATAGGAGTCCCAGAGACATCTTTGGGGAAAAGTAGGAGTCCCACAGAGCTCTAGATAAGAGGGGTATTTGATGATAGTTTAGTGATATTTATTTTTTTATATCATTGAAACCATATGATGTGACCCCTCATTTGAACGTTCTCGTTGAGACGGTTCAGATGAGGGGTCACAACATATGTTTTTATGCAGAATTAACAAAAATTATCCCGGTCACAACATATGTTTTTATGCAGAATTAACAAAAATTATCCCTAATTATCCCCAAATACTCCCTCTTATCTAAAGCTCTGGTCCCACAATGTAATTTTGAAGTGATTATCTGGAAAGCAGGAGTCTCCAGCCCAAACATACCTATATCTGACTTCAGATATGGAATTACTGAGAAGCCTAGACACATTAACATATTCCCGAAATGATAAAGAAAATTAAGAAGCTATTTTGTTTCTGAGAAAAGTGCTTTCATACTGGCAAACAACACAAGACTAGTTTACCCATAGCAGTGTGATCAGGGTCTTCATTGTTTGCTGTTTACAAGTATTTACAGAGGGCCATCCAAGAGCTCTAGAGATATGAGGAAGTATTTATCTTTTTTGTAAATTCTGCATTTAAACATATATTGCAACCCCTAATCTGACACGCCTCATCATCGAGGCGGTTCTGCTTAAGGGTCACAACATACATTCAGGGCTGGAAAATTCTTAAATTGTCACTCATCTTGTGTCACAAGATGTATAGTGAAATTAATAAGTTACCTTGGCAGTACTGAGAAATTCTACTCCTGTAGCTTGAGGCACTCGCCATGGCGAGCGGACGAGTGGATTTTTCCAGCCCTGACGTTTTCATTAAGAACATGTTTCAAATGTGGACCTTATCTGGAGCTCTGCGGTCTTCATGACCTGCACAGATATTTTATTGTCATGATGACATACAATTTTATTCACAAAATTTTGTATTTTCATTTTTTTTCGTCCAGGTCTTGTAACAATGTTCCCTACTAGGAGGCTCAAGGGAACGAATCCATAGCATGAACCACCTGGTACAGTGTCTGTCCATATCCTCGCCGGTTCAAAGAAGAAAGTTGTAAAATTTTGTATACCTTAGTCATTGGCATTTTAAGTCTTATGGAATTCATGAAAATCAGGGCATTTCTTTTATATGCTGCAGTTGGTGGTATTCTCTGAATTAAAATCCAATAAAAACAGAACCATAGCTGGGAGTAGGGCGACATTCATCAGTAGATATTAAAATATTTATGTGACACTGACAGCTCATAGCAATTATGGATTATTTTCTATTGAACAACTTGAAAGACATTTCTCAATGAATAAACTTTTATTATGGCCATCAAATCTATTGATTGTAAGAATTTTCAGTTAGAAAATGGTAATTGATATGTTTATATATATTTTAGTGGTAATACTGTATGAAGCATTGTTTGGTTCTTGGAGAGTCTGACAATTCTGATGGTACTTTTGTATATGATGACGCTAGCAAGTTCAGTGCATATAGAACCATCATTGAAAATAAACAGTTGAATCTGCAAACAGCATTGTCCAGATATAAATTCAGCAGACATGAATGAATAATGCATTAGTGTATTTGGTGCTTGAAGGGTTAGAAATGATACCTATACCATTTTGATGCTTTGCCTTTGAATAAACATCAGGGTCCAGTTGTTCTAAACTATTCTATCATGATGTTAACGTTTTCACCATTGAGCATGCAACAATTTCAACTCGTATATAATGTCAGAATCGAAATAATTTTTCCTTACCGTAAAATTATCGCAGGTGTGAATATTAATTCTCTCCGGCCATCGGCCGTTGTGAATAATGTTTTGTGATCTGCCCTTCCCCCCCCCCCCCCCCCACCCCCCACCCCCAACAGCATGTTAATCTGCAATAATTCACATGAAAGGAAAAGATATTTCTTAAATGATGTCATTAGTTAACAAGACGTTAAATTTTCAAATGTATTATACCCAAAACCACTTCCTGTTTATATGGCTGAAAAAAAAAGGTGAAGAACTTATGCATTGCTAAAATTAATGTTCCTCACATTTTTTTTTTCAGCAAAAGATTCCCTCTTGATTTCATGCATACTAGAATCAATGATTAATGTTTTCATTACGCTAACGATACTTTGAACAACTAGGCCCAGAATGTAATTGATCAGGGATGTCTTGAGTGATTCTGAGAATTTTTTTTGGTCCAATTGGCCCAGAATGTAATTGATCAGGGATGTCTGCGTGATTCTGAGATTTTTTTTGGTCCAATTGGCCCAGAATGTAATTGATCAGGGATGATTCTGCGAATTTTTTTGTTTTTGTTGAAGTGAGTGAGTGAACTCGGGTTTAACGTCCCACCAACAACGAGGTCATATGGAGACGGGACCTCGGTTTAAAGTCTCATCCGAAAGACTGGAGAAGCGGGGGTTCGAACTTGCGATCCCTGGATTGGTAGTCCGGAGTGTTATCCACTACACTACAGCCGCTCCTTTTTGTTGAAGTCTCTATAATGATGTTCCCAAGGAGGCTTATGGGGATAAAGCCATAAAATGCACCACCAGGCACCATATTAATAATTTTCATGTCCTTCCATGTCCATTCCAATTCAAAAAAAGAGGATTCTGTTAATACTTTACCTTCTTAGTCCTAGTTTACCAGCCACAGGACTGATCGAACAAGATCATTTGATCGGTACATTGTATATTAAAATGAATGTTGACTGGTCCCCCATAAAGACATATATCACCTCATTAACCAATGACTGCCTGGACTGGAGAGTGTCTCTAGGGTCGAGTCAGGTATTAACTTAGTACAGCAGGTTAATTTGGTCAGTGCAAACAGTGAAAGTCCAGATGAGACGGCTCATAGCGAGGCGATTCCGATGAGATGTCACAACATATATTTCATATCATTATCTGAAATTATCACCAGCTGCTCCTTAAAACCCACATTCCTTCATTTTATTGGACACAAAATTCCAGGTGCTGGGGCTTAACAGTGCAAACAGTGAAAGTCCAGATGAGACGGCTCATAATGAGCCGTTTCATCAGGATTTTCACTGTTTTAATTCCAAACAACTGACATAGAATTAAGGAAACAATGTCACTGTCCGAACTTACCCGCTGTCTGAATTTACCCGACTTTACCCTAGTTCTTCAAATGAAGGGCTACAGTTGACAGGTAAAATTTAAGAAAGTGGAGAAATATCATTTCTGATGCTTATCAGGGGCTTTGAAAATGATAAAGAAGTGAACGCTGAGTCGCTGAGCCCCCATTGATTCTATTTATAAAAAAAATATTTGTTTGTCCAAAAACAGACTTCTGCAGATTTACACCTTCATACCAGAACATTGTATAAAGTAGGTTAATCAAATGTTCAAGATAATAAATTAAAGTGCAGCGCAGTTCGAAAAGCCTTAAGCTTATTTATACGGGTTTTGAAGCAGCTCTTTAATTTAACCAAAACTGGGTTTAAATGAAATACCTCAAGTTCGGCAGACATTCAACAACTTGGCTGACTTTCAAATTTTTGCAAAATCTGCACTCGTGTTGGTTTGGTTGAAAAGCGGGTATTATATATTTAATTCAATTAGATTTAATAGTGTAATGGATCACTCTAAGAGGTTGTCTTTTATTCTGAAAGAAGAGTTAATATCATGTTTTTTGACATGAAAGGAATGAGTCTTGATATAAAGGACGATGGTGACAGCGTATATGTGTTCATTTTGCACTCTGGTAATCAGGTTATAGTAATGGCAACACAACAAAACCAGCGAAGTAGCATATGCATCCAGCGAAGACTCAAATCAGCCAGGGCATCTGTCCAGTCTGATCAGAGTCTTCATTATCACATGGCGGTAGCTTAGACCCTTAGCTACCCTGTAAGCGCTGAGCGAAGAGTCTGATCAGACTGAGCAGATGCTCAGGCTGATCTGAGTCAGCACTGGGTGCACAACCACTTTGTTGGTTTTGTCGTGTCGCGGCTCATATTATGACTTAAGATTTATTCCTTTCACCATTTTAAGGTACTATTAAAAGCTACTATAGATATAAGATGTACATGATTTTGTGTCTCTTTAGTTGAAAGCAGTTTGGGATTGTAATGTTTTGCTGCTTCCAGTTGGATTCAATTGTAAGTCTTTTAATAGTGTGTTAAATCTCAGTTTTGCAGTTTTGAGTAAACTGGTACATCTGCTGTGATCAGGCAGGGATCTAGACCACAACTAGCTGGAGGGGCTCTCTCTGGACAACAGTTGGGGCTTAGGACCGAAGAAAAGCGTGGCATAATCAGGGTGTCAGATAAAATAGAGTATTCGATGAAAAATCAAGATAATATCATGCTTACCTTTAAATATATGTTATGGCATTTCATTGGAATCGCCTCAGGGAGGCGATTCCAATGAGATGTCACAACATATATTTCATATCATCATCTGAAATTATTACCAGCTGCTCCTTAAAACCTACATTCCTGCATTTTATTGGACACAAAATCACAGGTGGTGGGGCTTAAGCCCCAAAGCCCACCCCCTGGATCCGGGGCTGGAAATTGTGTTCCGTTTTAAAAACTTCATTGCTATGCAGGGCTAAAAAGAAACATTGCTTTTGCAAGACTGAGCCTATTTGCTCAAAGTATTGTTAGCTTAACGAAGCCATTAGACAGCTAGATCTAGTACACATAAAATCAAGCTTGCTAATTTTTTTTGCTGAAAAATAATTTATGAATTGTTGCTGTTTTATTTTTTCAGGGGGACGTCATGACGTAAATTGCTGATGTAGTACCCATGTTTTGAGTGAATGGTGTTTTGAACATTTCATCATGCAGTTTTGGTAAAGTGACGTCACTGTGCAGTGTCAGGTGACAGGAAATACAAAGAAGACAAACAACCATGGATCGCCGAAGTCCAGGTTTCAGCGAGTCAAGTTCCTTGGCCTCTTTGTCACAGTCAGGAAGCTTCAGCCCCAGGGACAGTTCTGGCCCCCTGTCCCCGTCGGGCGGGGCTCCTGATGGTGCGAGGCCACGGAAACCTGGTGGAGGAGGAATACAGATGCAGATTCAACACTTACAAGGTAGGGCTCAGATGTAGTACTTTATTTAATGCTTGTTAACCAGTTAACAGTATGTAGTTTTGGGTATATAGTCTAAATTGTTCCTAAGAAATTTGACAGAGCTAAACTTGACGTTATCTAGGTGTTGAGTACAGTTTTATGTTTAAGCCATAAATGTTGTTTCTCTTCTTAAAAATGGCAGAAAACCTACAATAAAACCCTTCAAAATAGGGTTCTGTCCCTACATAAAAGAATTGCTCCTAGGAGAGCAAATTTTTTTTAATCAAAAGTTGCTTGTCTTTGATAGAGAAGGGGGCAAAAAGAAAATAGGAGAGTTGCTGCTCCTGAAAGTGTACCCATTCACCTTGAATAAATATGATAGTTCCAAGATATTCTGAAAAATATGTTGTTTTGCATACCGTAAAAATTTTGAATATTGGGACGCCTAAATAATAACCTAAATTGTCCTAAAAAAGGAACTGTATGTACAAATGTACAATGCAGTAATGGATCCAAAAGATGCAGATGAAAGGCAGCAAGCAGTGTAGATCCCAGATCAGACTGCTCCTAGGAGCAGTCTGATCTGGGTCTGCACTGTTTGCTTAGACGTAGCTGACCCAATACTTAGATTTTTCATGGTATTTCATTAGGAACTTTTAGAACTATTACCAGGGCCAAGTATAGTAAGGAGTTACTCTTGGCAATTTCATGGTCTCATCCTGAGACAGTTTTCTATTCACTGGGATTGTCAAGAGCCAGCCCCTTTTAGGGCTCCTGTGGAACAGAATTAGAAGGGAGCTGCTTGTAAACCCTGTAGTTAATGCTTTTTGCACATCTAGAAAATTTTTGTTTCAGTGCAAAATTGATGTTTAATCCATGCACTTAACCTTCCATTCATGACTTATAAGGTCAGATGTATTAGTTGCACTGAGCAATGAGATCATTTCGAACCATTTAGGTGAAAAAAAAATGTGATTTTGAAGTAAATGCATAAGAGATGATGTGGGATTTTAACAGACTTTCAACAGTATTACAGTCATTTCAGGGCCATAAGTGAATATGATCCTGAGAAAACCCAGAGACTTGAAAAGGTTAGAACTCAAGACTTGTTGAATGTTATGAATGAGAGCATTACCACTCCACCAACGTCACAGGGTATAAACTAGTCTGACAATTTTCGTTTCCCGCCAAGTCATATTTGGCTTCTGCCGAGACTGTCCATGATCTCTTGCTTCCTTCCAAGACTACCATCCGGGAAAAGTGGCTTCCTACAGGGACTGTTCATGTGACTCTACTTCTTGCCGAGAGTCTCGGCCATTTATCGTGTTCAGCAGTCTCAGCAGGAAGCAAGAGATAGCAGACGGTCTCAGCAGAAGTCAGGTATGACTGACTGTCTTGGCAGGAAGCGAAAACTGGCGAATTAGTTAATACCCTGTGAACATGACTCAACAAAGGAGGATAGAAAGATGGAATGAAGTAACAGGACTATCCAGTGATGTTGTGTCATAGTAATAAAAATAGTCAACTCTCAATATCTCAAATTCAAAGTGCAACTCAAACTACTGGTATCTCAAAGTAAATTTTCTGGTCCCAGAAAATTTACTGTGAGGTACCAGCAGTTTGAGATAAAAGGAGTGAAATATAAGGAAAAATACGAAATGTGTCCAAATTATGTTCTTTGATATAAGATGGTACTTTGAGATACCATGACGTGTTGGAGATATGTAGAGTCTACTGTACTGCAGACTGTAATCAGACTGCTGCAGTTTGAGTGTACTTTATTTGCATAGATGCTTCTGTCCAATAGTTGGAGTCATTATGTACATAAATTGAGATATTAGAGCTTGCATATATTTGAACCACCAATTTTCTTGTTTACTAAAATGCACAATTTATCATTGAATGCATTGCTGCATAACATTATTTCATTCTCGGATTTCACACCAAGACAAAATTATGTGCAGACATGATTAATAACCTGCTGTAAAGTAAAAGGGCTACAAGTTGTATACAATCCTTAAAGCTCAAGATATTTCAAAATCTTGGGAGCAGAGTTTTAATATTTTTTTCTTATTGAAGAAACATATTTTCTTCAGTATTGCTAGGGAGTATGCAATACTAGTTTTTATGTTCACCAGAAACAAGAAATGAATAAAAAAGCGATACTCAAAGAGCTCTTAATTACTGGTAATAATTTTCAGCAAATATTACACACATCAAAGAGATGTTTTCCAGTAAAATATGAATTCAGGTCCGGATTGCCTGTATTGTATAATAGGATGCAGCCTGTTTATAAAACAGCATACAGAAAGTACAAGCCTGGAACAGAGCTCCAGATAAGGGACGGGAGGGGTGAAGAGTAGATCCAGGGCTTATCAAATACTTTTTAGCTTGCCTGTACGAAACTACAGGGAGCTATTATTGTCACTCTGATGGCGGCATGGGCGTTGGCGTGGGCGTCACACTTTAATGGTTTCTGAAACCTCCAAATCTCAACAACCACTGGCCAGAATCATTTTATATTTGGAAACTGGAATATAATCACACTATAGCATATCCTTCTGTTCTGTAACCTCATGCCCCTTGGTGAAGGCTTGGGATGGGGCATAGGGGTAAAAAATTAGGTCACACTCTCTTTAAAGCTTTACAAAAATTTTTTTTGAAACTTTCATATCTCAGCAACCACTGGCAAGAACCCTTCCATATTTGGAACATAATCATTTGGTAGTATATAAGCATAATAAACTTTTCTTAATACATAACACTATACAGGTTCCTTGAAAAAATCCACTTGCCATTAATAGCCAGTTGACTGTACTGGGCATTACTGTCGTACTTACTTACTTAATGGTTGCTCAGCCCTGTAGATTCCCAGCATACAGCATGGGGTCAAGAGACATGATGTCTAGCCCAGTATAAGCAGGGCTCGAAATTTTTTTTTGAACATACTTATCCTGCAGGGCAAGTGCTTTCAAATTTTTACTTGCCCTTTCAAAAATCTACTCGTCCTTAAAAACTGTCTGATATCACTCATTTTCCCCCGAACGTTTTCTACTTTCACTTTCATTTTCACTCGGTTATTTCCGGTACTTTCCGTAGGTATGGTTTCGTCCCAATTCGGGATCGTACTGAGCGGTTTTGCCAAAGAGGTTTCGTTTAATAAGATTTTCTGCACCAAAGTAGATTTTTTCTGCTTTATTCAAGAGAGGACGAGAAAATAATGTCCTGTACAACTATTTGAGTTGGATTATGCATTAGTAATCATGCAATTATAGAGCGCAAACAACTTAGGCGAAACCGTGTTGGTGCGAATCCTCATCGGGTCGATGTTCGATATGCGCAGGCGCACCTTTTATTTACAGTTTGCCATTTCCGTTTTCATTTTTAGACAACAAGATGCGGGATTTCATGCTTTTTGCGTTACAGTCAATATTTGTTTGCTGTAATTTGACCGATCCGTAAGGTGCTTTTCCTGAACGGCATGATTAGACAATTTTCATAGAGGAAAAAAAAAACACTCGTCCGGCAGGGCAAGTCGGTGACAATTTCCACTCGTCCTTACCGATCATCTACTCGTAAATACGAGCGGACGAGTGTAAATTTCGAGCCCTGATAAGCTTGTATATATATTTGTGTATGAAAATATCAGGTGACATCTCGTACTTGTTTGCAGGTTGGAAACGAACACTTACCTTGAAATTTAAGACCCTATCACAGCAGATAGATTTTTATCATTCATGAAAAATGATATTTAATCACAGTTAAATTATTTAACTAGTTTGACCCTGGATTTGAATATCAGTTATATGTATACTGTAAAATTTGTCCTAAAAAATTGGATGCTTCAGCCGTTTTAAACATTGAATACTTTCTTTTGTCCTGCAAATGGATGATTTTTCTAAACTCTTGGCAAATAGTGCAGACTCTGATCAGACTGCTCCTGAGCTCCTGAGGAGCAGTCTGATCTGGTTCTGCACTATTTGCTTGAACATTTAGAGCAAATACTGTATGCAATAAGGAGAATGCAGACGGCAGAAAAATAGCTCCTTTTGCATTGAGCTTAATTTGTTTTGTCAGAAATTTAATAATTCAGTATTTTTAACTTGGGTGTAAATAAACGTTGCAATAATAAAGATTTTGAAATAGGGCAGGGTTATTTTTTTTCCAACTATGCAGTAATAAAGAAGAATTTGAGAAAATGGGACTGCAATGAGGACTGGAGACATTCAAAAATTAATCATCCCAGATTAAAGATTTTAAGGTGGAATAAGATAAAATATCTCAGTTATCAACAAATTGCTGCCTTATTATATAAGGCTTCTGATGATGGGAAAATTTCGAGAAGGCATAATTTCACATATTATTAGTGCAGGGGTTTAATTTACTTTTTTGGCATCCGGTGGTCAAGACAAAGTAGGCAGGGGCATTTTACATGTTTTCCATATAATTCCTATATAGATTTCGAAAATATAGGCGGGGAAAAAGGCCTGAATAGAAAGGAAAAATCCGGCCTCTTAATGACACCCTTTGTGCATGAAGCACACTTTTCCTTCATTTAGCTTACTGTAAGTGTTTAAAATTTGGGAGCATGAGCAACTGGCTTGTAAAGTGAACAGTTTTACTGAAATACCAAAAATAGGCTGTGAAACCCCAAAGCTTTGATGCACTACATTAACTTTCTTTGTATGGAGTTTATCTTTATTAAACAGTGAAAAAATATTGATTTAAATTTGTCACATCTATAAAATCTTCACTTTATCCCTCATCTTAATTTTTACTGTCAGTTAAGTAAACAAAATATGATAGGTGTCACCAGGTGAAAATAAACTTTAACCCATGACACACCAAAAATCAGGCGACAAAATTTACGTCTGCTAAATTTAAAAATTGTTCGTCACAGCTACATCATATTGAGAATTCAAAGAATAGAGGGCAAACATTGTAGATCCAAATGAGGTGGCTCATTATAAGCCACCTCGTTCAGATCTACGCTGTTTGCAAATTCAACCAATTTCTTTTTTTGGCCTCTAAGGGTTAACCTCAGTTTAAACAGCGCAATATTGACACAGGCGGTGATTCCTCCTTATTAGTAGTATTTTGTATGTTCTTGAAAAATAACTGCGTAAAAATCAATACCTGATTTTATAACCTGCCATTTTTACCGTTAATATTCATAATGGGACAACCTCGGCCATTTAGGTAATAGACGCTTCCATCTTTGAATTTTGACGCAGATCTGTCCTTTTAATGTTTAAAGTGCCAAAGATGAAAAAGTTGGAAAATGTTTGCAAACAGCATTGTTCTAGATGAGGCAGCTCATAATGAGCTGCCTCATCTAGATCTACACAGTTAGCCCTCTGTCATTTGAATTCGCAATACGATAAAACTTGGACAAAACATTTTGTAAAATTATGCAGATGTAAATTTTGGCATTTGCTTTTCTGGCTCCTTAAAAGTCACATTATTTTATAACAAATTTTGGCTATGTTGGTTCTTTAGGAGTCTGATCAGAGTCTGCACTATTTGCTCAGGCTTTAATGCCCGCACATTTGGTATAAATATGGTTTGAGTGTTCAAAAAAGGAACGGAATGACTTTTGATCGTTTCATACTTTTGATCGTTTCATATGGTGTTCTTGTTTTCAAAGGTTTATAGAAGAAAGATAGCTCAAAGTTCATTCATGATTTGTTTGCTAACATCATAAGGCTGGGTTTTACTTTGATAAGGTCATGACTTACCTTCCATGTTTACCCAAAATGTCCCAAAATGTTTTGACTTTGTTCATGAGTTAAGAAAATATACATTATTGAGACAGAGACTGGTTCTTCAGCCCTCCAGATAAGTTGGGATTTTGATGATGATGTCTGTTCTGTATATAGCCTTTCCAAAATGGTGTCTACTCTAAGAGCAAAGAATTTGCTCCATTGAGAGCAAATTCTTTCCTTTCAGAGTTGACACCCATTCAGAAGGGAGGTATAAATGAAAATGACAGTTGCTTCCCCTGAAAGTGTAGCCATTCACCTTAAAACTCACATTTTGACTTGTCCAATGTGCAATAAAATCGGCATAATGAAATTGCTGCTGAAATACTTAACAAACAATGTGGACCAAGATCAGGCAGTATATTCTGGCAGGAAAATCTACTGTTTTGCAAAGAGCATCTTCGGCAGCATGTAGGCTTTAAAATTAATGTGTCAAAAACAAAAATAGTTGACTTTGCAATCAGCATAGATTCAAATGAAGAGGCGCAGCATGGGCCAACTCATATGGATCCACACAGTTTTCTCCTCAGAAATATGATTTAGTTTGGACGAAACATTTTTCTTAAAATTTTCAAGCATAATTTTTGTTGTTGCGTTTTTGGCACTTGGAAGTGTTAGAATTGGCCAAGAAAAAAGGACTGAAAGGAACAAATTGGCAATGATTCCTTAAAACAAACTGAAAATTTTATTATAATAATCCCTATTCTGTGAAATGAATAGACTGGCACAGTGCAGACCCATCTCCTTTCGGAGGCTTACCTTTAATAATAATACATTGTGTACTTATTTCGGAAGTATCAATATATTTTGAAGAGCCATGCAAACATGCTCGACTTGGATATTGAACGATCAGTCAGCTGAATAAAGTCCTTACAAAATAATATCTGAAGAATCATTCACCTGGTGTACTCAGATTTTTGGAAAATTTACTATAAACATGTTTTTTTTTAGTGATCCTGATCATGTGTATAAAATATAAATCTGTCAAAGTTTCTGTGTTACTTTGATTTTAAAATTAAGCCGCGACACGACAAAACCAACAAAGTGGTTGTGCACCCAGTGCAGACTCAGATCAGCCTGGGCATCCGCCCAGTCTGAGCAGAGTCTTCGCTGTACGCATGGAAGTAGCTTAGACATGCACTTAGCTACCCTTTAAACGCTTAGCAAAGACTCTGATCAGACTGGGTGGATGCCCAGGCTGATCCGAGTCTGTGTTGGGCGCACAACCATATTGTTTGTTTTCTCGTGTCACAGCTCATTAATGAACAACTTACTTGGAAATAGCAAGAAAAAAAACTTTGTTTTGAAGTAGTTGGAGAAGGTCTGCAGAATGTATAGAGAATGGTGTTTATGTTAGTTTGATGGGTGGAGTCATAAAATGGGGAGTTTCATGCCTAAAGTTGCTTATTTCCAAAGTTTTTCTGAAGCCAATTAAACAATGATTGCTACTTTATTGTCAGAAACTGCAAATGGTTTATAAAACAGAGCTCTAGATAAGAGGGAGTAGTTGGTGATAATTAGGGATAATTTTTGTTAATTCTGCATAAAAACATACATTGTGACCCCTCATCTGAACCGTCTCGTCGAGACGGTTCAGATGAGGGGTCACAATGTATGGTTTTAATAAGAAATAAGAAAAATTATCCCTCAATTATCATCAAATTATCCCTCTTATCTAGAGCTCTGTAAAATTGAAAAGAGCCTAGATCTGCATTATAATCTCCATCCACATGGAACCATAACCCCCACCCACAGTACCTACCGTATTCTACCTAATTAGCGCACATGCCTCTATAAGCGCACGCCGTGGCAATTTGAGAGGCATAGGACTATTAATGCACATATTTTTACTGGTTTATCCCTTTGCTTTCTCGTTTACAAGAGCTGAAAATGCAATAGAATATTTAAGTTTTTACTCGTAAATCTTCTCTATCCTTCTGCATGTATATCCATACGATTTTAAAGGTTAAGCATCAGAGAAAAGCTGCTTATAAGCAGCTTTTCTCTGATGCTTTACCTTTAAATTCGTTCCCTTCAATATATAATAACCCATTAAAATGTGTGCTTATATGAAAGAAAGTTTACTACAAGTATTTGCCGCCATTTTGAAAAAGTTAAGCGCACAGGGCGCTAATAAGGTCGATTACGGTAAGCAGAGTAGCAGGATTTCAGTTTGTTGTTTATCAGTAATGCTGGTACCATTTCTTGTTGTAGGACTGAAATGTAATCAAGTGGGTGTTTTGTTTCTGCTGTCAGTGTGAATAAAAAGCTAGATGATGTAAACAGACAGCAGCTTTCGTTTATAATTAGAAGTCTGTTACATAACCAGTGCCAGGTACACTAAAATTGCTTAAGGTGTATGGGTACTAGGGGTGACTATTGCAGGCCAAAATGACTATTGCAATACTATTATTATTGCAGAAATCCCTATTGCAATACTATTACTATTGCAGGTTACTATTGCAATGCATTGCAATAACTATTGGAGACAGTTCTCTTATCCAGAAATTCTGCTTTTATGTAGAAAATCTGGCTTGTTCACATAAGTTTGTGGCTAAACAGCATTATATATTTAATGACTGTCATTTCGCAACGTGCTTAACATGACAGCAAAATACAAGAAAATGTACTATTTTCCTTTCTTTAGAATCCAATACTGTACAAGCTAAAACACATCCATTCCTATTATTCTTTTAGCTAAACATACTTTCTTCAAGGAAAAGATGCATGTCTAGAAACTATTTTATTTTAAGAATAAGTAGAAACTATTGAAACTATTGCGATATTGGAAACACTATCAGTTGGAACGCAAACCCTCGAAAAGCGGTGATTGTATTTACAACGGTGGATCCTTCCACATAAAAAATAGGCCCAAAAAATGGCGAACATGGTTCTTGACGAAATTTCCCATTATTCTCAAATGTATTTAGAGGTATTAGGTATATAAAATTAATAAAACACATAAAAATGTTTTTCTAACTAGTATTAAGCAGGCTTTCTCAACAAAATTCAGGGCCAAAATTGCTCGAAATGCTAAAATATTCATTGTTGTCGCACCTGCTTTAGCAAGGTGCGATATAGGAGTTCACTTTTCCGTCCGTCCGTCCGTCAGTCATTCCGTTCGTCCGTACGTACGTCCGTCCGTCCGTCCGTACGTCCGTCCGTCAACAATTACGTCGACCCTAGGCTCTCTAGCATTTAAGTCCATTTCTCGCAAAGTATGATACCTACAATCATCAAACGTGGCATAAAGCTTCTTCTTAGAATGTTCTCGAGGGCTGTTGCTCTTATTTTTATCCCTACCCTGTATTTTATGCTTTGCTGACTTTGTAAAACAGGCCACCAACAATTACGTCGACCCAGCGTCGACCCTAGTATTTAAGTCCATTTCTCGCAAACTATGATACCTACAATCATCAAACCTGGCATAAAGCTTCTTCTTAGAGTGTTCTTGAGGACTGATGCTCTTATTTTTACCTTCACCTTTATTTTATGCTCTGCTGACTTTGTAAAACCGTCCCTCAACAATTACGTCAACCCTAGCGTTTAAGTAGATATCTCGCAAATTATGATACCTACAATCATCAAACCTGGCATAAAGCTTTTTCTAAGAATGTTTTCGAGGGCTGTTGCTCTTATTTATACCTTGACCTATATTTCATGCTCTGCGGACTTAGTAAAATTTTATATTCAAGATTATGTCCACCCTAGTGTTTAAGTCCATTTTTCACAATTTATGATATCTAGAATCATCAAACCTGGCATCAAGTTTCTTCTTAGAACGTTCTTGAGGGCTGATGCAATTAATTTACCCTTTACATATATTTCATGCTCTGCTGACTTCGCAAAATTTTAAACCCCAAAATTTATATCGGCCCTGGTGTTTTAATCCTTTCGTCTGAAAGTATGATACCTGTAGTCATCACACCTGGCTAAAGTTTCTTCTTAGGATGTTCACGAGGGATGTTGCAGTTATTCCTACCTTTGGCCTATATTTCTGACTAAGTAAAATTTTACATCCAAAATTGTGTTGACCCTAGCATTTGTGTCCATTTTTCATAAAGTTCTTTTAACTATATAGTCTTTACTACTGTGAAAACGCTATGCAGGTGCGACATAGCATTCCGCGGAATTCTTGTCATATGACAATACTCTATCTTGATTCTACCGAAAACTTGTATCAACATAAAACATAATTTACAGAAAGCTGAGACTTTCTCCAATGCGCACACCCATGCCATCGAAAACTTCATTATTTCTTCTATTTGCAAGTGAAATTTCAAGCAATATCGTTTTGGAACATTTTTAAATTGCAAAATAAAAGATGGCATCTGCAGTTTTAACGCTCAGGAAACGGTCTAGCACGTGATATGAGCACCAGCAATAATTGCCGGACAGCCACAATTAAGACAGAAAATTGAGGTCGACAGCTTGTCAAACATTAGCTCAGATTGCTAAATACTTGATGAGGAGAAAAATTACGGAGTTTAGTTAGCTAAAAAAGACTACAAACTGGTAGAACGTACCTTACCTGACTGCTGACCTGATTGGCATTGTACAAATCTGACGTTCTGCAACTCAAATTTGTGAAAATAATATCCTTTTCTAATATTATTTATCTTTCAAACAGTCATCTGTTTTCTGTCAAATAAGTAATAAGGTCAGTGTTGTGACGTAATAAAATAAATGACGTATATTGCCTCGCGCTAGATTGCCAGTCCGCATGCCATGTAAACAGATTATAAGTCGGACATGAAATGCACCAGTACGAAGTAAAGAGTTTCTTTCTTGTCGTTTTGTTTGTCTAGTTTTCGAAAAATTTACGATCTGATTTTATAATTCGCTCAACAATTACAGAGAACATTTGAGCCGCGACACGAGAAAATAAACAAATTGGTTGTGCGCCCAGCGCAGACTCAGATCAGCCTCGGCATCCGCCTAGTCTGCACAGAGTCTTCCCTAAGCGTTTTAAGGGTAGCTAAGGGTCTAAGCTACCTGCAGACAGCAAAGACTCTGGTCAGACTGGGCGGATGCCCAGGATTATCTCTACATCGTTGGTTTTCTCGCGTCGCGGCTCAAGTTACTTAGAAAGAAACAAGCCAGGTGGGGATGGAAGGAGGCGGTTGGTGACGAGGGTGGGGGCCACGGAAGTGGGGGAATTCATCTTGACAGATGCCTGGAGTGATGTATAGGTCCCAAACATGACTTGAGCAGTCGTTGCTGTGACAGCGTATTATCTCTCTCTCTCTCTCTTTCTCTCTCTCTCTCTCTCTCTCTCTCTGTCCGATTTGGCTTCATTGTTGTTATACATACTGAGATTTATTACAATCATTTGAATCTTACCAACAGCTGAGCCGCAACAGGGAAAGAGGAATCTTGTCGGATATGATAACAGCAAAATAAATCTGCTTAGTCTAACAAGACTGCTTCAAGATACAAAACTGTATATATGAGACGTTCTCAGTTAAGCTGTGCCATTCGCGGACAAAAATGGCCATATATGCAACCATGCCAGAATTCAAGAAAAAATCACGACCATAATGCTCATTATATCTGCTTCAAGGTTTTGAAATATTTTTCAGAAAATAGTTTTAGATTTTGGAATACCAACCATGTTTAGAGATATACCCTAACAATTAGAAATTGCGCATTTTATGACGTTATTTAGATACGTTGAAGGACGATGTCGCATGTGATTTCTTTGACATGTGTAGCATTGCGCATTTACTAATCTACTGACATTTGATTATTTTTGCTGGTTTCAATTTAAAATGTTTTTCTTTGCTCTTTTTGAAGAAAGGGTTTTCTATGGAGCGCTGCTGAATCAAATGACGTCAACGCTTTCAAAACGTTGTTTTAGTGACGTTGTGACGTAGGTTACGTGTGACGTAGGTTACAGTACACGCTGTTTAATGTTTTTATACCATTTATTGTTTCAGTGCATGGAATCTAAGCACACCATCTTGTAGCTGTTACTAAGCAGGATTTTGCACATGAGTTTCAGAGCGATTGCTTTGCTCAGTTTTAAGAAAAGCCCGTGACGTAAGGTTACATTCTTACAGAAAAATGCTGGGGTAATGTATCTTAAAGTCAAGTAAAATATACAAAATGGAGCAAATTTGCACAAATGATATTAAATATTGAGGAACACATATTTCTTCGTGTGATCTTGTAAGTTTTATGATGCCGGGCCATTTTAGTTAATACATGTATCATGAATTTACCGCTGTGACGTAGGTTACATAAAATTTGCGACATTAGTTCTCAGTCTCATTTCATAGCAAAAACTACCCTATAGATATTGTTTAAGCGGGGAAATATGTAAGAAATCACATGAATTTAATAATGGAACTCGATTTTAAGCAATGATTTATCTTTTTTAGCAGAGCGGCGTTCATATCTATGCAACGGCAATATTGCGACATCTAAAAACGTCGCCTTTTAAACCAGGGTATCATTATTCGAACCAGTGTTAAAAATGTCTAACAAAACGCATGCCTGTCTTGGCATTTTATCTACTTCTCTAGACAGTAGGCAACTTGTCAGAGGGTAAACAGGACCGTTATTTTGCAATGTAAAGAAAGGTAATACGAAAGACAAAATTAAAAGCTAATGGCCCAGCTTAACTGAGAACGTCTCATATAAGCGAATAGCAAAACCCTAATTGGCTTGCAAGCAAACTCTTTCCGTTCTGAATTAAGTTACGAAGAGCATTTCGTGTGTTCGATGATGAGCATGAAAATGTGTCGGGGTGTGCGGATGTGGGAGGAGTGGGGAAAATTTGAAGGCTTGCTACGTGCCATCCGACGTTTGGTACGCGGCACAAAAACAGCCATTTATTCCGTGGAAGCAAAGTACTGTTACATGAACTTAAACTGTATACGAATCGCTCCACTTTGGCAAATTCCACATCCCGAATAAGCGTAAAGACCATTGACAGTATACTTAAACAATCTGCTTGAAAGTTGAAAATAGCGTGCGTGTGAGAAACTGTTAAAATACGCATGAACTTTGTATACTTATTAAAGCAACCCATTATTGCCTTCATTTAGCAAAATGTGCATGAACAAAAAAGCTACCAGCCAAGATCCATAATAGAATGCACACATGCAAGCTGTTCATCTTAACTTTTATAACATTTGTGGTGCAAGCTATCTTGGTCTTGGATTGTTGCAGGTCACCCGTGTACTTACTGACCCTCAGAAAATACTACAGTAAGGGAAAAAGTGAAAACCTTCCCGCACGTCACCACATTTGGTAGCTTAGAGTGTTCAGATGAGAATCTGAAGGCCGTTAGCTCAATTCCTATCATTGCCTAATGAATGTATTTCGACTTTTGTCCTATTCGATTCGGAAATCGACTGCCCAATTATTTAATTTCAGGACGCAGAGTATGAAGAATAATGATTAAATTAAAATCTAAAGAAGTTCCTTCAAGAGCAGAGAATACATACAGAAGTAGGAACATGGGCCAGACTACGTAGTTTCGGCTAATAAAGCCTCGTCAGTGACCCTGACAATATCTGGTGACGAACCAGAGGGTTAAGCCCAGAGTTGAGTATAAAGTGTATTGGATTGCCCTTTACATGTGCCTTCGGAACGAATCGTAAATGCAAAAATATCAAATCTTCTGGTGACCTGCAAGATACCCGGGCCTGCTAGTCAACCGGACAATTAACATTTTAGATAGTGAACATGTTAAGCATTGGAAGGAACTGAAAAGAAATTGAGAGTGTACATGTAAATGTGTGGGCCTAGGGCAACCGGGTACACTTTCAGGGGAAGCATCTCGGCAATAATATTTTTGATTTATCCTACCTTTCCAATGGAAGTAAACTCTTTAAGGAAAGCATTTGCTCCTTTGAGAGCAAAGAATTTTTGAAGAGTCTCCCAGTTCAGGAAAACTAACAGGAAATTGATAAAGTTGTGTCTTGATAATAAGTCTACGATAATTTGTGCCAGTTATCCATGAAAATATGTTGCGGCTGTATATAGAACCGACTCGCCAAGACTACTCTAATGTGAGGCAACATCAGTCATTTTAATAGAGAAATAGGAAAACACGATCTGAATTATTAGTGAATGTTTTCAAACTCTCCCAACCTTCCAGCCAGCGCGTTCATGCTCCCGCCAATATTCTTAACTGTATCTAAGGTAAATGTACGTTTTTATGGCGATTTTAGAAAGCAAAAGAGACGTTACACCGTCTAACGTCTCAAAACGTCACAAAATTACGTCAGTAATGCCAGTGACGTCAGCAATTAGACACACGCGCTCCGAAACAGTGAATTGTTGCAGAATAAAACACGAAAACTTTCCATTGCTTCTATAGGCGCACTGTGTTAGAATTGTTTATATGTGACTGCATAACGGAAAGGGTTCGTAATTGGAGAAATAAATGTTCTATTTTATTCTATTATTTTATGTAGATCTACCCGTGTACCTGCAGATTCGTAAATGTTGCCCCCCCGCCCCCCCCCCCCCCCCCCGCCCCGCCCAAAAAAAAAACAACAAAAAAAAAAATCACTCAGATGCCTGACGAGTTTCTCAAACTTATACAGGCAATGCAAAAACATCGCATGCGTACAGTGCACTGCTAACTCTTCTCAAAGGCGTAACTGCCTGTACGCTAATAGCCAGGTGCGTATTGTAATTTTGTCAAATAGACAAAATTTCAACAGGTATCGCCATATGTGATGATGCTGGTATTTGTAAATTGAACAAAATTTCAATAGTAGCGGCAATATAAAGTATCTTTGGGACCCACCTCTTATTCTTGCTCTCAAAGGATAAACATAATTGTGCGTAAAGTGTAATAACCCCTACACTCCTGCTTCTAACCGCCAATAACCATCCCACGAAGGGGGGGGGGGGCATTCCTCATCCCTCCCAGGTTACTCACATACAACCGTTTATGTGACTTTTGAAATCAAGCGTGTGATCTGCTAATTAAAAAAAAAGAAATAACCGGTAAATTACCGTTCAATTATGAGGGAAAGGCTAATCCTGAACGATAGCATGAACTGTACCTAAATGAACATCAATTGCTGATTAAGTCCGTCTTTTAAGCAATGATTATACAAACTTCTAATCGATTCAGAATCACGTCATAAGCTTGTGTTTACGATTTGCTAGAGCATAGAGGTGAGAGTTGACATTATTGTATCTGAAAATAAAATATGAATAAAATGTATTTGCTTGACTGTTTTATTCGGTCTTGGTTGAAGATTAATCAGTGAGAGGTGTTACGTTTCTACGGACAGGCCGAATTGTGAGTTTGTAAATTTGGCAGTGAAAACTTAGCGCGTAAGGCTGGCATGATTTCGACGCCATTTAATTTTTCGGTTTGTTTTCAAACCGGGTGGTCATATGTTATTTTGCAATTTTAAAATGTTCCAAAACCAAATTTTCTGAAATTTCACATAATAGTAGAATATATATCAATATTTATCATGGCATAGGTCTGCGTTTTGGAGAAAGTCGAATAAGCTGTAAATCGTAATTTTTTGTTTACATGTTTGACGCTGACGTAAAGGGCACTGTTTCGTCAATAATTACACAGGCGGAAAAGGATGTCCTGGAATTACTTTAACAGAAAAATTAAATAATGGAAGTCAGGAAAGTGCTCTTAAAATTTCAACCGGTGGGGCGATTTGATTAATCTGTATGGTGGCGTTAAAGTACTATGGGGTTCGTCGATAGCCATTTTGATGGCGACAATTTCGAACAAAATTCCGTTGCTATGTGTTTGATTATATCCCTACTCCTTGGAGCTGCGTTCCAACTGTATTGCCAATAGTATTGACATTGCAGCTTTCCCTATGGATAGTGACTATTGCCAGTGACTATTGCCAGTGTCACTATTGCGATATATCGATAGTCCGATGTATTGTTACACCCCTAATGGGTACACCACCCTGTTTTGGCAATTTTGTCTCCCCTGTGACTAGCAGAAGCTAGACAGGGGTGTCCGCTTTGGCAATGGTGTAAATAGAGGATCTTACAAGAGTGCTCATGTATTATTGAATTTATTAAACGAGTTGGGGAAAAAGATAAGATGCGAGGCTTTGCCGAGCATCTTATCGGTTTTCCCCAACGAGTTTAATAAATTCAATAATACATGAGCACGAATGCAAGATTCTATTTATCATATGACACTAAAATTGCACTATATTAGCAAAATTTGCACTAAAACGTCACGATTTCGACCTTAGAAAACGCGACGTTTTAATGGACGTCAACGTATAACATGACGACGTAATTTGCATATTTAATCCACTAGTGGATTATTGTTTTTAATGCATGGCTTTATTACACTCTCAGATGCGACGTCATATGATAAAGTATTTTAGAGTTGACTGGTTTAGCTCTAGCAATTTTTTGACAATGTGCAATTACGCGAGACATAGCCCAGTGGGCACATAAGGTTGAATCAGAAATGAATCATCCCATCCTCCTGATGTGACTGAAACACTGTTGAAAAAGACTTAAAATCGCAGTCATCCATCAAATCATCTTGTTTAGACTATACAAGAAATCAGATGCAGTTGCTTGAGCCTAAGGCATAAACAGTTCTTAACAGCAAAGCTAATGGTAGCTTGCACCTATCGGCCTTTATTCTGCAGATTCCTCGGTCTGTTTCTTGAGTTTGCAAATAGCAAAGGCTCAGACAAGCCTGCACAATATGTGCAGGCTGTTCTGATACTTTCCTGTTTGCATAATTCAGCCGCGACACAATAAAACCTAGAATCCACCCAGACAGTAAATTCACTCTGATCAGAGCCTTCGCTGTCCGCCTGGAGGTAGCTACCCTTTGAGCACTTAATGAAGAGTCTGATCAAACTAGGCGGATGCCCAGGCTGATCTGAGTCTGCGCTGGGCACACTACCACATTGTTGGTTTTGTCATGTCGCGGCTCATGTGTTCATTAACCCTTTATGCCTTTAGACCCATTTCTGTCTGAAATAATCATGTTTCCAAACAGTAGCATATATCAGCCTTTAGGTATGTGAGATGTAGACAAACTGACAAATTGCTGTCAGCAACCTGCTGGGGTTACAATTTTAGCACCAGTGGAGGCTTGATAAGGCATGCCTTTAATGTCAGGTTGTCTTAACATAAACGACTTGTGTTCCTTGCTTTAGCATCAGTTTGGACAGGTGTATTGGTATAAAAGCAGTTTGGAATCATAGAGAAAACTGTTTCACCTAAAGTATTGAAAATTTTACAGACCCTTCTTCCCCAGTTTTGTCTCCCATATGAATAGAAGGAGCAAAACAAAGGTATTCCTGTGCTAGGGTCAGCGGCAGAAACTTTTGTCAAGTTTTCTGGCTTAGCTCTGTTTAGTGACAGTGCACAGACAGACGAGAATGTCTGCTTTCTGTGGAATTAAAAGCAGTATTAGCTGAGCTATGTAGTCCAAAAACAGCTCTAATTACAAATTATTTAAAAATTTACATTATTACAAATCCTTCCTCTCAGCAGGCCTTGATTCCTTTCTGAGAAAATAGTAAGACAAGTTTTGTAAAACAAAAATATATCAAAGAAGATTCTTCTAGAGGAGGCTATCTTCGTCTGTGATCTGAGTTCGACAGGGACTTTAGTTCAAATGAATAGAAAATATTCAAGCCTCCAAGCAAACTAGGTGGACAAGACCAGAGTTGGCTGGTACAGAGACTGACAGAGGCATATCAAACAAACATAATATGTTTTATAAGATATGGTATCTTTTCTCAGAAAATCTCCTAGGGCTCAAGATTAGGTGCAATTTTAAAGATAATTCTGTGATATATATTTGCCCATTCTCTTAAAAAGAGTGGATTGCGGTCCCTCTGCTGCCTCACCAAGGCAGTTATGATGATGAAGACTTACAAAGTATGTTGTGATTAAATGTCGAAGAAATAAGAAAAAAATATTCTCTAAAAACATACATAATATGGAGCTCAGATCTTATTCTGAGCAATCTCATTCATGTTGATGAGTTTAGCAAAGATCAGTAAAGCCCCACTTGTAAAGTATTACTGTAAGCTCAGTCAGTTGTAATTGGAAGTAATTGACTAAGAGGATAAGGAAAACTGGGCGTTTGCCATTATTATTCATAGAAAATGTCACACAATTCTATACTGAACTAAAAAAGAAAGGCATCGTACAGAGGCTAAGGAAAATGGTCATTTGCTGCTGTACTTACTGTATTTATTCAGTTATTGGAAGGAGTGGGTTGGGGGGCTGGGGTGGGCGGGGCAAATGGAAGCAAATTCTTTTCTTTAAGAATAGACCCCCGTTTGGAAGTGCTTCCTTCCCAAGGGAAACAAACAGGAAGTTCCAAAAGTTGTTCCCCAATGTAAAAATGGCAAAAACTCAAGGAGGTGTATCCATACACCTTAAGACCCTGATCAGACTGCTTTGTTTTGTCTTTACTGTTTTCCCAGCCATTTCCATCCAAATATTTAGGACAAATTAGAGACAAAAATTTAAAATTGTGGTACATTTCTTCTTTTGTTCAGAATATTTTATGAGATATTTTGATAATGGTTGCAGTCTACAGTCTGTATGTTGCACTGACCTGTGACAAAAGTCCAAGATTGTATCAAAATAACATTTTAAATTTTGCATTCTTATTCACCATGTAATTTTGATGAAATTCATGCATAATCATGTACCACATTCAGTATCAAGCAAGCACCCATCTTCAATAGCCACATTTTGGTTGCCACATAGGTCCTTGCTGACTGTAAACTATTACTGGTAGCGTCTGCATAGCTGCCGACTATAGTTCATGGGGTAGCAGGTTCAAGTTCCGCTGGAGGGGAGATTATGTTCAAACATAATTTACTTCCCATTGTCCTAGTATGACTGAAATACTGTTGATAAAGACATTAAACACTGCGGTCATCAATCAGTCATGGTTAAGAAACAAAATATTTAGAGTAATATGGGTAATTTATGCATAATCATGCACCAGCAGTAATATTTTTAGATTGCAGATTTGATGTTTTTTTGTGTGGGAAGCTTACTTCCTGCTAGTGCCGCAGCATGGAAAGATATGCCTTAAGGTATATTATAACACCCATGTTCAGATGGTCTTAGGCACAGTCTGTTCAAGACATTCCCATTAATTGGACTTGGAAATTGGAAGATTTGGTTGGTTGGTTGATTTGATGCTTAACCTCCACGGTAAACAACTAAGGTCATGTCGGGACGGTCAGTTAACCTAACCACACTATTCCTGGGCAGGCTTAGACCTCCTAAGTGGTTAACCAGTACTAAGTGCACATACTTTCGCCAGTAACTGACAACTGCCCTTCTTGAATCAGCGGAAGGAGAAACGAAAGTATGTGGCCAGACCGGGATTCGAACCCAGGACCTCTGACTTACGAGTCATGTGCCCTACCGATTGCGCTACCCGGCCCGGCGAAATTGGAAGAATTAAATTGGTATGAATAACAATTTTGTGCAGACTGGTCAAGACATGTTATAAAGTTTGAGGACGGGTTACTTGACACCTAACCCTGAAATCACTAAAAAAGCCAGACAAGGAAATTTACATCTGCAAAATTTAAAAAAAGCTCATATTGAGAAGTCAAAGAAAAGAGGGCAAACAGTGTAGAACCAGATGCAGTGGCTGACATTATGAACCACCTAATCTGGCTCTGTGCTGTTTGCAAATTCAGCTACTTTCACCTTTTGGTGATTCTTAAGTGTTAATTTCCATAAAATTGCCTTTCAGTGGCATACCTTGGCCAGTGCTCGGCATCAGCCATGTTCTTTTAAATATTTTATGGTCGTATTTTTATGGGCTTAATCTGAACTGACATTGGAATTATCTTTTCTGTTGGCATTTTTAACCCTCTCCCCCACCCCACCCCATTTATCCAATTAGAAGTTTTATTCCGATTTCCTGACAGTGTCATCTTTCTTATTGTTCCGCAAAGGATTGGAATAAATGAGCTGTGACACTACAAAACCAACAAAGTGGCAATAGCCCCCAGCGAAGACTCAGATCAGCCTGGGCATCTGCCCAATCTTATCAGTCTTCTCTGCTAGCATAGACCTTTAGCTAAGTGCACACGACAGACTCTGATCAGACCAGGTGAATTCCCAGGCTGATCTGAGTCTGCGCTGGGTGCACATGCCACTTTGTTGGTTTTGTCATGTCGCAGCTCAAATGAATTTATGTAAAGTGTGTTGGTATCAATCTGTTGTTCAAATATTTAAACAAGCAAAAGTTGAATGAACAATAGAGCTGAGCATTGAAGAATTTACAAAGTAATTGTTGACACTTTCTATCTGACACATTTAGTTGCCATTCAATGAAAAATTCAAGAAAGCTTCTTTTATTGTGACTGGATTTAGAGCATGTTAACATTATCAGACTGGGTCTTAAATCCTGTTTAGATGATCAGAAAGCATTGGCCAAATCAGCATTGTCCAAGTATGACAGTGTATACAATAAATAGTGGACTTAAATCCAAGCTTGCATGGACCAAGCTGAACAGAAGAAAGAGAAACAGATTCTGTTCTCTAGTCAGGTGGGGCTCAAACCCACAACTCCATGATCCCAAGTCAGGAGCATCGTGACATGTGGAAGACTCGGAGCAGACACAGTTTGCTTACTTTTAAGTTTGTTATATTAGTACTCATATTTAACTCTTTAAGCCCCAGTGACGCAATTAGCAAAATTTGCAAACAGCGTAGATCCTGATGAGCCGCCTCATCTAGATCTACACTGTTTGCCCTCTAGTCTCTGAATTCTCAATATAAAAAGTCTTGGACAAGGCATTTTTTTAATTTTTGCAGACGTAAATTTTGTCGTCTGCTTTTTGGTAGTGAAAGAGTTAAGGAAATTCTGTCTTGGCTAAGCATTGATTGTGCTTGAGAATGCTAATGTGAGATAATGCTCACTTGATCAGTACCGTGCATAGTCTTTCAAAGAAACTTCATTTGAGAGAAGTTTTCCGAGTGCCTTGAATATGCCATAACATTCAAAGAATGTGAACACATATACCTATTTTGAAAACTATGTGGTATGGCTTCAATTTTTAGCTCACCAGAGCCGAAGGCTCCGGGGGAGCTTATAGGATAAGCAGTTGTCCGTCGTCTTATGTCGTCGTCGTCCGTCAACATTTTTAAACAACATCTCTGAGGCCACTGAGCTGATTGGGCCCAAATTTCATATATAGCATCCTTGAGCTGGGGGATTGAAAGCTTGTGTTTTTAGCTCACCTGAGCCGAAGGCTCACAGGTGAGCTTATAGTATAGGCAGGCATCCGTCGTCCGTCCGTCCGTCAATATTTTCAAAAGACATCTCCTCTGAAACTACAAGGCCCATTGTTACCAAATTTCATATATAGCATCTATAGGCAGGGGGAACCAATAATACTGTTTTTTATCCAAATCCCTTCAGAACTTTGGTTGCTATGGCAACTTATCCATTGACTTGTAGGGGAAAAATTGAAAATTTGCATTTATTGCTATGTCACTGCAGATATTTTGACAAAACTTTTACAGAAATGTTCCTTGAGTATTCCTCTATCAACCACATGAACTTTATGTAAATTGCACAATTTGGCTGGTTGCCATGGCAACCGAATGTTAAAAAATAGAAAAAATATTCAAAAATCATCTCCTCAGAAACTATGCAACCAATAAAGCTCAAACTTCACAGAAAGGATCTTAGTACTAGCTTCTATAAAAGTACTGTTTTTTCTTGGCAATTGCTCTAGCAGTTTGGTTGCTATGGGAACTGAAAGTTGCCAATGACTTATAATGGCAAAATGGAAAATATGCATTTATTGCTATGCCACTGCGGATATTTTGACAAAACTTTCATAGAAATGTACCTTGAGTAGTCTTTAACCAGCCATGTTAAATTTATGCAAATTGCGCAATTTGGCTGGTTGCCATTGCAACCGAATGGTTAAAAATAGAAAAATATTAAAAAATCATCTTCGCAGAAACTGTGGGGCCCAATAAAGCTCAAACTTTACAGAAAGAACCTTAGTACTAGCCTCTATAGAATTATTGTTTTTCATGGCAATTGCTCCAGCAGTTTGGTTGCTATGGCAACAAAGGGTTTCCATTGACTTATAATGAGGAAAATGGAATTTGGCAATTTTTGCTGTCTAACTAACTGCAGTTATTTAAATTTTACTACAGAAATGTTTCTTGAGTAGTCCTCTACGATTCATATGAATTTTCTCCAAATCGCTGAATTTGATTGGTTGCCATGGCAAAATATAGTGTAAATTTCGAAAAAAAAAAAAAATCTTCTGCTCAGAAGCCATATAGGGGATGAAGCTGATATTGTGCGAACATGTTGATGACAGTAGTTTCTACATAAATTTTATTCTTTTTCTTCCAATCCCATAAGAACTTTGGTTGCTATGGCGACTTATAGTTTCCATTGACTCATAATGGGAAAAGTGAAGCCATGAGGGGGATGAAGCTGATACTTAGCATACATATTAATAATTTTAACCTCTACCTAAAGTATGTTTTATATTATCATTGCCCATGTGAATTTGTTGCTATGGCAACTTAAAGTTTCCATAGACTTATAATGAGGAAAGTGGACATTTGCTATTTATTTCTGTGTTACTGCAGATATTTTGACAAAAATTCACAGAAATGTTCCTGGAGTAGTCCTCCACCAGCCATATGAATTTTTCCCAATTACCCGATTTTGATTGGTTGCCATTGCAGCTGAAAGGCCAAATTTTCACTTTTTTTTTGCTAAAGATCTTCTGAGAAGCCATTAATGGGGGATAAAGCTTATTTTTTTTTCGCATAAATGTTTGTGATATTATCCTCTACATAAATGGTGTTTTTTATTGCTGTTGTGCATGCTGTTTTGTTGCTGTAACCTCAGTGCCCCAGTGCTCAGGTGAGCGATATAGGGCCATTGGCCCTCTGGTTTATGAAAATCGCCTCTTTAGTTTGGTTGCTATGGCAACTTAGATTTCCCATAGACTTATAATGGGGAAAATTGAAAAATGGCATTTTCTGCCAAGCCATTGCAGATGTTTTGACAAAACTTTTACAGAAACATTCTTTGAAAAGTCTTCTATCAGCCATATGTTTTTTGACCCATTGCAATTTCTATTGGTTGCCATGGAAACCAAAATGCAAAAAATTAACGAAAAATTACTTAAAAATTATTTCCTCTGAAGCCATTGATCCAAATTATATCTGTAGCATCCTTGGGCTGGGGGATTGAAAGGTTTTTGTTTTTTTATGAAAATTGGCTCTTTAGTTTGGTTGCTATGGCAACTTAGAGTTCCCAGAGATTTATAATTGGGAAAATTGAAAAGCGGCATTTACTGCCAAGTCTTTGCAGATATTTTGACAAAACTTACAGAAATATTCCTTGAGAAGACTTCTATCAGCTATATGTTTTTTGGCCCATTGCTCTTTTTATTGGTTGCCATGGAAACAAAAAAAAACCCCAAAAAAACTTAAATCATCTCCTCAGAAACCATATGCTCTATGAGGCAGCACTTTATTGACATACTAATCATGTTAGCCTTTACAGATTTTATCTTCTCAATTGTCAGTGTTCAAAGGACATGTTTGGTATGGCAATTTATAATGGAAAAACAAAAAATGGACTTCATTGCTAAGCAATCGCAAATGGTCTGAGCTTACTTTTTCAGAAATATTCCTTGAGTGGTCTTCTATCAGCCCTATATTTTTTCTGCACAGTGCTCATTTTGATCAGTTGCCATGGCAACCAGAAGGAAAAAATAGTAAAAATCCTTTGAAAATGATCCTTTTTTGTTGTCACGGCAATAGCTATGTATTTTGTAATCAATTCAACAGACTCAGACTGAGAGCTTGTAGTTGTATATTTTGTATTAGCCTGTACAATTATAAGCCTATACAAATGTGATAGCAATTTTGAGCTAGAGATCTGGTGAGCTTTGTGGCCTGTGGGCCCCTTGTTTGTTTTGTTTTTATGTCGCACCTGCTTTAGCAAGGTGCGATATAGGCATCCGGTTTTCCGTCCCCATCATTCCGTTCACATTTACATTGACCCTGGCATCAAGATTTGTTCCAATTATTTTTCCAAAACCACTGCACACATGGTTCTCAAATTTCATATGGAGCATGACCAGACTCTACGGCTTCAGATGACAGAAATTCAGCCTGGAAGAGAATTCAAGATGGCTGCCATTACTAAAACTAGCAAAACAACAAAATCAACATTTTCTCTAGAACAGCTAGGTATAATTGGCTGAAATGTGGCATGGAACATTAGTAGGACCTAATGTTCTTGAAAAGAATGAAAATTTTAAAAAATCAGGTCACAGTGACCTACTTTTGGTTTACAAGTCCAAATTTTGCTTTAATGCTAGTACATTTAAAAAACACTGAACAGATTTATGCAATGCAGGTGCGACATAGCATACCGCGGAATTTTTGTTGCCTATAGATACCTTATATGTACCATATTAATCCTGTCAAATGCCCCAGGGGTGTTACATTTCAAAGAGCTACCTCATTCAGAGAAGCAAACAGAAATCTATGTAAGTTAATGTAACATTACTTCAGGAAAGGAAGCAGGGGGCTTTTATTAGAGTAGGGGCATTTATTGGGATTATTACGGTAGTTAGAGCATAGATTCTGACCTGAGAAAATGGGACAGTCATGCTCTGGTACTTTTTTACAAGCAGCGGCTCAATAACATGGTTTGAAACAAGTTACTTGAGTGTTCTTATGTCGAAGTTTCTCCAGTGAAAACATTTCCACTTCAAATGAGGATTACCTGGTGGTAAAGACTACATTCCTTTCTAAGCCAAAATGTCATTCCATGTTCAAGAGGGAAAATTTTTAAATGAATTGATTCAAATACACTTTAGATATTTAAGTATCTGATGAAGTACAATTCAACATGTCGTTCATGCAGGTCTGGATAATAAACTGTATTAATCCTAATAAACACCCCTACTGTAATAAACCCCCACCCTGCCTCTTTTCCGAAAAATAATGTTATATCAGCTTGCATAAATTCCTGTTTGGTTCTTTGGATAATGCCCCTATTCCACACAGACCATGAATCCCACCAATCACCACAAATTGATAAATTTTATAATTTGTGGAATTGTAACTTTTCTGGTCCAATTCGTGACGCTCTACAATTCAGTTGCAATACAGGTACAATAGTGTTATGAATATTTTAGGGATTCATCTGGGATAGCACGAATATTGTCAGGGATTCAGTACGATTTACAAGAATCTATTGCGAAACACTGCACGAATGTTGGGAATCAGTTACGAATCAGTTAAGTATACGCTGAATGCATGTACGAATCCGGTATGAATTAAATGAATTTGTGACTATTCTTGACAGTCCGAGAGACTCTCTCTCAAGATAGGTATATAAAGGCCCCAAGCCTGATCAGAGTCTTTGCTCTACGCACATATTAAGTATGAACCATAAAAATCTATGGCCACAAAATGAACTCTCTACACACCAGGCACATGACGTCTTAACAACATCATACTATGGAGTATAAGGAGCAAGATGTCACAATATTAAAGGTTTTAGCACATCATGCATCAGAATAGACCAATATAATATATTGTGACTTCAATATAAAGAATTTGGGGTAGCTGATTTAAATGGAAAATAGCCAAAACCAATAAAACGGTTTTGGATTTATATAGGGTACAGAGATTACGATACAATGGCTAGTGTTTTGGAATTGAATAACTGCTTGCTTAATCAGTCTATGTGTTCATAAAAATACCGATATGGTGGCAAAAATATTTGAATAGTACCGATGGGAGAAGGCAGTTCTATACTAGATAGTAAAAAATAGGGTCCATTGAAAAAAGAAAAAGCAAAAGCGCTGAGCTTCATGATTGAAGTCCACAGGAAAAGCAAGCATAGCATAGATGTAGAGCCCATTACCCACAGTAAACACCATTCAGGGTCTGGTTGTTCAAAACAAATGAAAAGTTGAAATTTCCAACTTATTGTATGCAAAAACTCTGCCATTTTTTGCGGAAAAAATATCAGGATCTTTTGCAATAGCTCCTTTCATTTTGTTTGCAAAAAATATGAGCACATGAAGTCTGGATACCATGAGTACTGATTGAATCCTCAACTAACAACTTTGTTAATCTACGCAACAATTAATGTGCCGGGCTGTGTAGTGCAGTAAGTAGCGCATCTGACTCAAGAGCCAGAGGTCCCAGGTTTGATACCCGGTCCGGCCACATACTTTCATTTCTCTTATCACTAATTCTAGAATGACACTTGTCAGTTACTGGCGAAAGTATGTGCACTTGGTACTGGTTAACTGCTTAGGAGGTCTAAGCCTGCCCAGGAATAGTGTGACCGACATGACCGAGTCTGTACTATACAAAGTGGCTTTTTTGACCGAGAATACAATCGTAAGCATTTTCAGTAACAGTAAATGGTACTATTGTTAATGGCTGTCGACAGAGCTGATACTACTGTTGGTTGTCTCAGTCGACAGCCACTTTTTCATGTATGGTAACTGACTGACTCGGTCAAAAGCACAGGTAGGGAAATTGGTATTACCACTGTGAAAAGGTTAAATTTGTATTTATTTTGTCATGTAAAAATCTCATTATTGATACTGTAATTGCAGATTAGCCTTGAAAAGCAAATTGAGCATTTTATTGAAAGACTTGGTCTTGGAGGTCAAAGTCCAGATATTAAAGCACACTGAAATTGAATCTGACCAATTTCTTTGATAAGAACTTCAGAGAAGTTGAAAAAACTTTAAATATTCAAATTTTTTGCTGTTTGCGAAAGATAATAATCTCCACAAAGATGTTAGCTTTGCAGGTCTCATGAAAATTTGGTAGCCATGAACTTGATGAACAGTTTTGGTCTTTCTTTCAAATTGTGGAATTTAGCTGGACATTTTCAGTGGCATAGTCACTTTCGCCAGGTTTTCTTGTTCACAGGGTATAATCGATTCCGCTAATTTTCGCTTGCTGCAGAGACTGTACATAATATTTGGCTTCTGCCCAGACTGTCCGCGAACTTTTTTCCTGCAGAGACTACTGTCCTCGTAAAATGGCTTCCTGCAGAGACTGTCTGCATGATTCTGCTTCCTGCCGAGAGCCTCAGCAGGAAGCAGAATCACGCGGACAGTCTCGGCAGGAAGCCCATTTTCGAGGACAGTATATATAGTCCCTGCAGGAAGCAAGAAATCGTGGACAGTCCCGGCAGAAGCCAAATATGATGTACAGTCTCTGCAGGAAGCAAAAATTGGCGGAATCGATTATACCCTGTGTTGTTTGACAATGCCAAGGAGGCAGATCTTACCCTACATTTCATGCAACTCTTGTTTTATCATGTTTTTGGTCATTTTAGAATAACCGTGAAGAGGCATCGAAATGAGATCCGCATCATAATATGAGCCACAGCATGAGAAACCAACAAAGTGGCCGTTGTGTGCTCAGTGCAGCCTTAGATCAGCCTGGGCGTCTGCTCGGTCTGATCAGTCTTAGCTGAATGCATGGAGATAGCTTAGACCCTTAGCTACCCTTTAAGTGCTTAGAGAAGAGTCTGATCAGAAAAGAGTCAAATGCCCAGGCTGATCTGAGTCTGGGCTATGCCTACAACCACTTTGCTGTTTTCTCGTGTCAGGGCTCATATACTACGTGTACAAGGTGAAAAAGAAAATAGTGAAAAAAATCTGTTGCACCATGTCATCATTACTGTTGAGAAATCAACGTGACAAGAAAATTAAACCACAAATACTTGGAAAAAAGGTAAAAAAGATGTAAAGTAAGAGAGAAAATGATAATACAGGTAGACAGCTTGGTTTTTATTAACTGAGCCTCTTAATTAATTTGAGATGTATGATGTGTCGTTAATAGTATGTAAGACATTTAAACTACAAAGTACTACTGAAGTTATCCAACCATTTATGTCGTAACATTAAGCTGTTTACTGGTTTAAGCAAGCGTTAGGTGTGCAAATTAAATGCCGCAAATGCCAGAGGCAGAAGTCATTACTTGTAATGATTTAAATTTGTATTTTAAATATTTTGTATAAAAAACAGCAGCCATATTCATAGTGAAAACAGGATGTCATATATGATTAGAGGAGGAGACATGTTGCATGGTATTGTGTCATGCAATGTTTTGGGCTGTTTACTCAGTGACACAATGTTGCATGACACTTTGTGTCATGCATTACATGTCACTGTGTAAACCCACCTAAAGCAAACAAGCTTGCAAAAGTTATTTTCTATGCATCATGCTTTGATCTTAAGGAAATTTTAGGTGTAGCCTTCAAGATTTCCTTTTATTTCATTCTTGCACTTAAAATCATAAAACACTTCACAGAACCACTTGATAATGCAGATTTCCTGTTAAATAGCACTTCAGATGAATGAAATATGGTGATACATGATGTAATTTTCAATAAAGCAAATATGGGCATGAACATTAAATTATTATGGACATCCCAGAGAATAGGGCTCTTTATCAAGGGAGATTATCAGGTAAAGGCTAGTTCGACATACAGCTAATGAGTTGTCTACCTTACATTATATGAATACCATGGCTCTATATATCTTCCAAATGGAGAGGACACTAAGCCAGGGGGTACATGTTATGGATTTGTTCCCTTGAGCCTTTTGGGGAACATCTTTGTGAGAAAAACAACAACACAGGCCTTTACTGTGTTACCAGAGCTTCAAATAAGGGGGAAGTAGCATGCCCTTAGAAACCTAGGTTGTCTTCCCTCAAGGTTGTTTTTATGAGGAGTCAAAAAAAATTTTTCTTTACAGAGAAACAAGAAAAAAAACTATCCTAGATTCAAAATCTGTCCAGGGGCCAGCCTAGAAGGAGAAGTGGGAGAAATAGTCTCCCTAAGCTGACTGACTTCTCCCTATTTTGAGCTGAAAGAGAAGTCAAAATGTATAAATCAAATAGAAAATCCAAAATTTGGGATAAAACGTCTCCCTAAAATTCAGAAAAAAGTAGCAAAACTTCTCCCTGTCTGGAAACCCTAGGCTGACCTCTTTATCTTATCATGTTCTTTGCAGTTTTGTCTCTCCTGAAAAATAAGTAGAATGCTTTACACCTGATTGGTGTCCCAGCATGAGAAAACTACAAATGCTCAAACTAGTCTACACAGTACACACATTATGTTGTAGGATCAGCGCCTGTATTGCTTGCCTTGACAAGAGGATTGGCAATAACTGATGATCTGGACTAGGAAATGCTACTCTGTCCAAATAAAATTATCTTGGAAATCTACAGTTACTTCCCTTACAATAGTAGACACATGTAATCTTAACATGGTACTGGCAAACACTGCAGACCCTGATCAGACTGCTCCTTAGGAGCAGTCTGATCTGGGTCTGCAGTGTTTGCTCAGTCATTCATGTCCAAATAGAGTAAATCCTTTAAAGCTTTTTAAGTCAATGACAGTTAATCTGTTCACTAAAACACAAGAAAGTACCTTATTTGATCTGCTTACCATAATGTCTTATTACAGCGCACAGATATAAATACAAGCGTACATATTTTTACTGGCATATTACTTTGTATGTTTTAACATAAAATGAATAAACTTTCAGTTCTATTTGCACAGGTCTTCTATGACTGTAAGCAGCTTTTAATTACTACGCTACTTGAACCATTAAATTTGAAAACCCCGGTAGCTCAGTGGGGCTGGTGCTGGTCTGCTGAGCAAGGGGTCCAGGTAGGGGTGGTTGGGTGGTGCGATGGTGCTGTGTACAACTTCCAGTACCGGGGCGTCCTGCTAATTTGGAACATAGTAGGGCAAGAGCCTACTGTTCTTGCAGTGGGTGCGGGTTGGGGTAGTTTGAACATTTTTTCTCTCATCTATCATTTCTGTTCTTTCTCCCTCTCTCTGGGAGACGGCCCTATATAGACTGAAATACTGTCTCAAAGGGCCCTTAAACCAAAACAGTCAAATCTTACCATAGGCAAAGATTCTATTTAACCATATCAGCATAGATCCAGATAAGCGGTTGATAATGAGCCACCTCATCTGCATTTACACTATTTGAGCTGCTACATAAGAAAAATAACAAATTGGCATGTAGCCCAGCGAAGACTCAGATCAGCCTGGGCATCCACCCAGTCTGATCAGACTCTTCCCTAAGTGCTTAAAGGGTGGCAGGGTGGCTAAAGGTGTAATTAAGCTACCTCCATGCGGACAGCGAAGGCTGTGATCAGACTGGGTGTATGCTCAGGCTGATCTGAGTCTGCGCTAGGGCACAACCATTTTATTGTGTGTTTTTTTCGTGTTGCGGCTCATTTGTTCTCTTTTCTTTGAATTTTTAATATGGACAATTTTATTATTTATATATTTATTATTATTTTTTTTTTTAAATTTGCAGAAGTTAACTCTGTTGTCTGCTTTTGCACTTAAAGGGTAAAATTCCACACATTCAGTGCAGCTTCCCTTGCATATAATTTACTTGGCAATTTCAGTCAAATTTAGACCTAGTACAATAAGATAAAGGCAGCCCATAAAGGTCTACATTATTTTATTCAGGAAAGAACAGGCCTATTATTATTTCCATTTTCTTGCTGATAATCTCAAAATATGAAATGTATCATGAGAAAAACTGTCACATGACATTTTCAGGCAGTGTTAGCAGACACCAGCATGCTCACATGTGGAACCTGGTCTGGTCATGGACAGTTTGATTTCCTTAAATGTACTAGGACCATTTAGTGTCAGGGCAAAAAAGGGTCCAGGCTGTGATGAAACTGCACTTATATGCAAGTTAATCTGCATAATGTATTATGGCAAAAGATGGGTATGCCGATAACATGGCCCACTGTTGTATCAGAAATATCTACGTTGTTTAGCAGGTTTGAATCGATGGTTTAAAATTGATCATAGTTAGCATATTGAAAATCACGTCTTTGAAGAAACATGCTCGGACATGCATGTACAGAAGATGTGGTTTCATTTAGAAAGTAGTCCCAGAGGACTTTTCTGAGAATGGTTTTCACAACGAAAAAGAGTTATTAGTGTACAGTAAACCTTGCCTTTACAAAGGCCACCTGTCTGTTAAGCTCAAAAGAATGGCAGTTTTAGTGAATATGATTGGCCTGTATTAGGCAAACACCTGCCTTGATCAAGCACTGTAAGCATTCTCATGGCTGCTTGCTTAAGACGCTGGTTTGACTGCAGCTGTACTATAAGGCATCTTCACAAGCAAGGGTACTAAGTCCAGTTTGTTCCTTTTGTACCCTTGGCTGACGGCCTATTCTTAAATCAAATTTCCTACTGTGCCATTTCACTGGATGCTAGCAACTTCCATCGCATCCAATAGATTATCAGTAACAAAATGCATGCACAGGCACCCTTGTCGATAAAAAAATATTGTGTTCACTGTGAACAGTAACCGAGAAAAAAGTTTCACCATTTCTGCAGTGCTTTTTGAACAATTATGCCAAGTTGTTGGACAATTGTATTTTGCAACGGATCTTCTGATTATCACATGCCAAGGGGAATGACTCACTGCAACCAAGATGGGCCGCTGTGGGAAGTCCTTCCAATATAGTATATATCCTGAAAAATACCATAAAAATTCTAAGTGTTTTGACAGATAGGTCTGATTAAATAATGCAGAGCCAGATCAGACTGCTCCAAAGGAGCAGTCTGATCAGGACTTGCACTATTTGCTGTTCCAAATGCATGTTTTGGATGATTTTTGATTGATTGATTTGATGCTTAACGTCCTCGGTAAACAGCTATGGTCATGTCGGGACGGTAGGTTAACCTAACCACACTATTCCTGGGCAGGCTTAGACCTCCTAAGCGGTTAACCAGTTCTAAGCTTTTAAGTGCACATACTTTCGCCAGTAACTGACAACTGCCGTTCTTGAATCAGCGGAAGGAGAAACGAAAGTATGTGGCTAGACCGCATTTCGAACCCAGGACCTCTGACTTATGAGTCAGGTGCCCTACTGATTGCGCTATTCGGCCCGGCTCATGTTTTGGATGGGTTACTGTACTGTAAAACCAAATTGTTCCGTTTTTGTCTCGCCTGCTACTAAGTTATTACTTTTTCAGTGTCTGCAGCAAATAAACTTGACATTGCGTTGGACGGTTGCATTCGGATGATGGTGCTTGGTAATTTTCAGTGCCGGGCTGTCCTACTAATTTGGATAAATATGTTGGGCAAGGGCCTACTGTGCTTGAAGTAGGTGTGGGTGCGGATTGTTTGATTATTTTTTCTCTCATCATTTCTCTTTTCTTTCTCCCTCTCTCTGGGAGACAGCTTGATGTAGACTGAAATACTATATTTAGCAGTGATTAAACCCAAAACAACCGACCAACCGTCTGTTTTGTGACAATGCGTAGACAGGAATTCTTGTTAGGACAAGTATGATGACTATTTTTGGTGACCCCATATTTAGAATTTGTTAGATAGGACATTTACTGTAAGTTTGGATATTTTCAGCATAGATCTATGTATGCAAGACATAAATAATTATGACTTGACAACTGCCTTGAATTTAAACTTTCTAACCATTTAAATAAAGAAAAGATTTTGGAATGAATGATGACTTGTGATTGATTCTTCGTTGACCAAACTTTCATTCCAAAAATGAAGGCTATTCACTGTTTTATTTTGTTGAAATATCAAACTATTCTTTATTGTTTGGAGTTTAAGTTTTTCCACATAAATTGGAATTAATTTCAAGGTGAACTTAATCAAGTGAAAATAATACATATAAACTTAGTCGAAATTGATTGAAAGTCTTATTTTCACAATAAAAATCTCTAAATATCATTGAACACTTTAAGCGCCATGCAGTGATGAAAATAACAGAATTTTTAAACAGCGTAGATCCTGATGAGGCTGATCTACACTGTTTGTCCTCTAGTTGTTGAATTGCTTGAATGAATCATAATTTGAATTTTTTGCAGACATAAATTTTGTCATCTACTTTTTGGTGCTCAAAGGGTTAATACCGGTGTAACAGGCCGGTTTTTCCCCCCAGTCAGTTTTTTCCCCGGGGAAGAAATGGGCCGGCCCAGTTCTTCCCCGGGGAAGAAACTGACTAGTCAGTTTTTTCCCCACCCAGTCAGTTTTTTCCCCACCTTGATTTTTTGTATAAATTTTTATTTATCAGTGTTGGGGGTTTGGGAAAACCTGGTCATATTATTTTTGTCGCAAAAGACTTATGTTAACATGAAATTCGTCTTCTGATGGAGGTGGGGAAAAACTGGGCCGGCCCATTCTTTCCCCACTCTGACAAAATAATACCACTAATTCTAATAAGCGAAACACATACAATGATGGGTACAGAAAAGCTCCCCAAATCAATCCTAACAACTAGTATAAGTAAAAACTTATCTTATACAGTTAATTACTGAGTTTTGGAAAACTGCTTGGAGGGTGGGGAAAAACTGGGCCAGCCCATTCTTTCCCCACCCTGAAAATAAAATATACTGACTGTATGCAAGACTAATGAATATTCAATGGAAATACTGGGTGATAACCATCTCCCCCAACTGGAATTATCCAAAGAAGAATGTTCATTTGTTACTAACTGGCGTTATGGAAGAACTGCCAGAGGGGTGGGGAAAAACTGGGCCGGCCCATTCTTTCCCCACCCTGAAAAAATTATACCACTACTTCTAATTAGTGAAATTCATTTAATGAAGGGTACGGAAAAGCTCCCAAAGTCAATCCTAAAAGCTAGTATAAGTCAAAGCTGAACTTATACAGTAAATTATTGAGTTGAAGAAAACTGCTTTGGGGTGGGGGAAAACTGGGCCGGCCCATTCTTTCCCCACCTTGAAAAAAAATACTGGCTGTACGCAAGACTAATGAATATTCAATGGAAATACTGGGTGATTACCATCTCCCCCAACTGGAATTAAGTAAAGAAGAATGTTTCACTATTTACTAAATTGAGTTATGGAAGAACTGCCAGAGGGGTGGGGAAAAACTGGGCCGGCCCATTCTTTCCCCACCCTTATAAAATTATAGCACTAATTCTTATAAGGGAAACACATTTAATTAAGGGTATGGAAAGGCTCTCCAAGTCAATCCTAACAACTAGTATAAGTAATAACTTATCTTATACAGTTAATTACTGAGTTTTGGAAAACTGCTCAGGGGTAGGGGAAAAACTGGGCCGGCCCATTCTTTCCCCACCCTGAAAAAATTTTACTACATATTCTAATAAGCGAAACACATTCAATAAAGGGTACAGAAAAGCTCCCCAAGTCAATCCTAACAACTAGCATAAGTTATAACTTATCCAATACAGTTAATTACTGAGTTATGGAAAACTGCTTGGAGGGTGGGGAAAAACTGGGCCGGCCCATTCTTTCCCCACCCTGAAAAAAATACACTGGCTGTATGCAAGAATAATGAATATTCAATTTGAAATACTGGGTGATTACTATCTCCCCAAACTTGAATTAACTAAGGAAGTATGTTTCACTATTTACTACATTGAGTTATGGAAGAACTGCCAGAGGGGTGGGGAGAAATTGGGCCGGCCCATTCTTTCCCCACTTTGAAAAAATTATACCTCTACTTCTAATTAGTGAAACACATTTAATGAAGGGTACAGAAACGCTCCCCGAGTCAATCCTAACAACTAGCATAAGTAATAACTTATCCCATACAGTTAATTACAGAGTTTTGGAACACTGCTTGGGGGGTGGGGAAAAACTGGGCCGGCCCATTCTTTCCCACCCTGAAAAAATATACTGACTGTATGCAAGACTAATGAATAGTCAAAGGAAATACTGGGTGATTAAGCCAAGTCAATCCTAATAACTAGTATAAGTAAAAACTTATCTTAAACAGTTTATTACTGAGTAGAAGAAAACTGCTTGGGGTGGGGAAAAACTGGGCCGTCCCATTCTTTCCCCACCCTGAAAAAAATATACTGGCTGTATGCAAGAATAATGAATATTCAATTTGAAATACTGGGTGATTACCTTCTTCTCAAACTTGAATTAACTAAAGAGGAATGTTTCACTATTTACTACATGGAGTTATGGAAGAACTGCCAGAGGGGTGGGGAAAAATTGGGCCGGCCCATTCTTTCCCCACCCTGAAAAAATTATACCTCTACTTCTAATTAGTGAAACACATTTAATGAAGGGTACGGAAACGAGCCCCAAGTCAATCCTAACAACTAGCATAAGTAATAACTTATTCCATACAGTTAATTACTGAGTTTTGGAAAACTGCTTGGGGGGTGGGGAAAAACTGGGCCGGCCCATTCTTTCCCCACCCTGAAAAAATATACTGACTGTATGCAAGACTAATGAATATTCAAAGGAAATACTTGGTGATTAAGCCAAGTCAATCCTAACAACTAGTATAAGTAAAACTTATCTTAAACAGTTTATTACTGAGTTGAAGAAAACTGCTTGGGGTGGGGAAAAACTGGGCCGGCCCATTTTTTCCCCACCCTGAAAAAAATATACTGACTGTATGCAAGACTAATGAATATTCAATGGAAATACTGGGTGATTACCATCTCCCCCAACTGGAATAAGTAAAGAACAGAATGTTTCACTATTTACTAAATGGAGTTATGGAAGAACTGCCAGAGGGGTGGGGAAAAACTGGGCCGGCCCATTCTTTCCCCACCCTTATAAAAATTATAGCACTAATTCTTATAAGGGAAACACATTTATTGAAGGGTATGGAAAAGCTCCCCAAGTCAATCCTATAAACTAGTATAAGTCAAAGCTGAACTTATACAGTAAATTACTAAGTTGAAGAAAACTGCTTGCGGGGTGGGGAAAAACTGGGCCAGCCCGTTCTTTCCCCACCCTGAAAAAAATACTGTCTGTATGCAAGACTAATGAATTTTCAATGGAAATACTGGGTGATCACCATCTCCCCCAACTGGAATTAAGTAAAGAAGAACGCTTCACTGTTTACTAAATTGAGTTATGGTTTATTGATTGTTTGGGGTTTAACGGCCCTTTGAGACAGTATTTCAGTCTATATCGGGCCGTTTGAGTTATGGAAGAACTGCCATAGGGGTGGGGAAAAACTGGGCCGGCCCATTCTTTCCCCACCCTTATAAAATTATCGCACTAATTCTTATAAGAGAAACACATTCAATTAAGGGTATGGAAAAGCTCCCCAAGTCAATCCTAATAACTACTATAAGTCAAAACATATCCCATACAGTTAATTACTGAGTTGAAGAAAACTGCTTGGGGGGTGGGGAAAAACTGGGCTGGCCCGTTCTTTCCCCAGCCTGAAAAAAAAAATACTGACTGTATGCAAGAATAATGAATATTCAATTGGAAATACTGGGTGATAACCATCTCCCCCAACTTGAATTAACTAAAGAAGAATGTTTCACTATTTACTAAATGGAGTTACGGAAGAACTGCCAGAGGGGTAGGGAAAAACTGCTTGGGGGGTGGGGAAAAGCTGGGCCGGCCCATTCTTTCCCCACCCTGAAAAAAATATACTGGCTGTATGCAAGAATAATGAATATTCAATTTGAAATACTGGGTGATTACCATCTCCCCAAACTTGAATTAACTAAAGAAGAATGTTTCACTATTTACTACATGGAGTTATGGAAGAACTGCCAGAGGGGTGGGGAAAAATTGGGCCGGCCCATTCTTTCCCCACCCTGACAAAATAATACCGCTAATTCTAATAAGCGAAACACATACAATGATGGGTACAGAAAAGCTTCCCGAGTCAATCCTAACAACTAGCATAAGTAAAGACTTATCTTATACAGTTAATTACTGAGTTTTGGAAAACTGCTTGGGGGGTGGGGAAAAACTGGGCCGGCCCATTCTTTCCCCACCCTGAAAAAATATACTGACTGTATGCAAGACTAATGAATATTCAAAGGAAATACTGGGTGATTACTGTTTCCCACAACTGCTTGTGAGGTTGGGTAGAAACTGGACCGGGGTGTTTTTTTTCCAAACCTTGAAAAAAAATACTAACTTGGTGCATGAATATTGAATATTCTGGAAGTAATGCTGGTTGGGCACCTTGATTAAGTTAAAGAATAAAGTTTTACTATTTACTCTGGCATTATAGAATATAAAAGACAGGGATCACTTCTGTATTAAATATGAAACATTTTAAGAAAATTTGGGAAAGAATGGTGTGATGCATAGGTTTTCAAAAACATATACATTCTATTGATGCATGATGAACATAACATCTCTTTCCATCTTAACAAGGTCTTCCATTCTATAATGTTGCCTGTGCAGAGTTTTAGGATCTCTCACATTTTGTTATTACTTCCAAATTATATTTTTAAAGGCAGATTTCATACATGAAAAATAAGTTTACTTTCCAGTTTTTTTTTTTCCTATTCATAGGTTCCAATCTTTGGCATGGTTAATACTAGAAATTGTGTATTTAGCTGACATTTTAAACAGTGAATCATGATTTTCTTGCCTGCTTGTTTCTGTGATAGTAGGTAGCCCATTTCTCCACATTCAAGTTGTTCTGAAATCATATTACTTTCAAAAAAGAGTTCTTTGCTTTCAGGGTGGGGAAAGAATGGGCCGGCCCAGTTTTTCCCCACCCCCAAAAGAAAGAGCTTAAAGAATAAGACAGTCATACCATGGTACATTCATGCTGGAACATATCAAATTTCATTATAACGCATAAACACAGCCAAAAATCCCATTTCTAAATCCAACTAGTATTTCCACCATTATCACTTTTTTCAGGGTGGGGAAAGAATGGGCCGGCCTAGTTTTTCCCCACCCCCAGAGCAGAATAACCAACCCCTATGGTAAACAGTGAAACAAGATTTTCTTGCCTGCTTGTTTCTGTGATATTAGGTAGCCCATTTCTCCACATACAAGTTGTTCTGAAATCATATTACTTCCAAAAAAGAGTTCTTTGTTTTCAGGGTGGGGAAAGAATGGGCCGGCCCAGTTTTTACCCACCCCCAGTGCAGAATAACCAACCCCTATGGTAAACAGTGAAACAAGATCTCTTGCCTGCTTCTTTCTGTGATATTAGGTAGCCCATTTCTCCACATACAAGTTGTTCTGAAATCATATTACTTCCAAAAAAGAGTTCTTTGTTTTCAGGGTGGGGAAAGAATGGGCCAGCCCAGTTTTTCCCCACCCCCAGTGCAGAATAACCAACCCCTATGGTAAACAGTGAAACAAGATTTTCTTGCCTGCTTGCTTCTGTGATATTAGGTAGCCCATTTCTCCACGTTCAAGTTGTTCTGAAATCATATTACTTTCAAATCAGAGTTCCTTGTTTTCAGGGTGGGGAAAGAATGGGCTGGCCCAGTTTTTCCCCACCCCCAGTGCAGAATAACCAACCCCTATGGTAAACAGTGAAACAAGATCTCTTGCCTGCTACTTTCTGTGATATTAGGTAGCCCATTTCTCCACATACAAGTTGTTCTGAAATCATATTACTTCCAAAAAAGAGTTCTTTGTTTTCAGGGTGGGGAAAGAATGGGTCAGCCCAGTTTTTCCCCACCCCCAGTGCAGAATAATCAACCCCTATAGTAAACAGTGAAACAAGATTTTCTTGCCTGCTTGTTTCTGTGATATTAGGTAGCCCATTTCTCCACATTCAAGTTGTTCTGAAATCATATTACTTTCAAAACAGAGTTCCTTGTTTTCAGGGTGGGGAAAGAATGGGCTGGCCCAGTTTTTCCCCACCCCCAAAAGAAAGAGCTTAAAGAATAAGACAGTCATACCATGGTACATTCATGCTGGAACATATCAAATTTCATTATAACGCATAAACACAGCCAAAAATCCCATTTCTAAATCCAACTAGTATTTCCACCATTATCACTTTTTTCAGGGTGGGGAAAGAATGGGCCGGCCTAGTTTTTCCCCACCCCCTGAGCAGAATAACCAACCCCTATGGTAAACAGTGAAACAAGATTTTCTTGCCTGCTTGTTTCTGTGATATTAGGTAGCCCATTTCTCCACATACCAGTTGTTCTCAAAACATATTACTTCCAAAAATGAGTTCTTTGTTTTCAGGGTGGGGAAAGAATGGGCCGGCCCAGTTTTTCCCCACCACCAAAAGAAAGAGCTTAAAGAATAAGATGGTCACACCAGAGTTCATACATGCTGGAACATATTAAATTTCAGTATAATGCATAAACTCAGCCATATCCATTTCTAAATTCAACTATGTATTTCAACCACTATCACTTTTTTCAGGGTGGGGAAAGAATGGGCCGGCCTAGTTTTTCCCCACCCCCAGTGCAGAATAACCAACCCCTATGGTAAACAGTGAAACAAGATTTTCATGCCTGCTTGTTTCTGTGATATTAGGTAGCCCATTTCTCCACATACAAGTTGTTCTGAAATCATATAACTTCCAAAAAAGAGTTCTTTGTTTTCAGGGTGGGGAAAGAATGGGCCGGCCCAGTTTTTCCCCACCCCCAAAAGAAAGAGTTTAAAGAATAAGACAGTCATACCATAGTACATTCATCCTGGAACATATCAAATTTCATTATAACGCATAAACACAGCCAAAAATCTCATTTCTAAATCCAACTATGTATTTCCACCATTATTACTTTTTTCAGGGTGGGGAAAGAATGGGCCGGCCTAGTTTTTCCCCACCCCCAAAAGAAAGTGCTAAAAGTATAAGATGGTCACACCGGAGTTCATACATGCTGGAACATATTAAATTTCATTATAGTGCATAAACTCAGCCATATCCATTTCTAAATCCAACTATGTATTTCAACCGCTGTCACTTTTTTCAGTGTGGGGAAAGAATGGGCCGGCCCAGTTTTTCCCCACCCCCAGTGCAGAATAACCAACCCCTATGGTAAATAGTGAAACAAGATTTTCTTGTCTGCTTGTTTCTGTGATATTAAGTAGCCCATTTCTCCACATACCAGTTGTTTTCAAATCATATTACTTCAAATAATGAGTTCTTTGATTTCAGGGTGGGGAAAGACTGGGCCGTCCCAGTTTTTCCCCACCCCCATAAAATAGAGCTAAAATTATAACATATTATTACCAGAGTTCACAAGTGCTGGAACATATTTAATTTTACTACTATGTATAAAAACAGGAATAAACCCCGTTTCTAAATCCAAGTATGTATTTCCACCATTATCACTTTCTTCAGGGTGGGGAAAGAATGGGCCGGCCCAGTTTTTCCCCACCCTCAGTGCAGAATATCCAACCCCTTTGGTAAACAGTGAAGCAAGATTTTCTCACTAGCTTGTCTCTCTGATATAAATTAGCTGATTTCTCTACATAGCAGTGGTCCTCAAATCATTTTACTTCAAATAATGAGTTCTTTGTTATCAGGGTGGGGAAAGAATGGGCCGGCCCAGTCTTTCCCCACCCCTCCCCAGTGAAGTATATCCCAACCTCTTGCTACACAGGGAAACAAGATTTTATTACCAGATCAGTTCTATAATGAAATTAGCCATTTTTTTACAAATACCAGTTGCTTTAAAATCATATCATTTCAAAACAGGAGTTCTTTGTAATCAGGTTGGGGAAAGACTGGGCTGGCCCAGTCTTTCCCCACCCCCATTTGTAAGAACTCAATGTATTGCTTCTCAGTACCAACGTTCCTAAATACTTGCATATAACAAATTTCACTTGTATTCATAAAAAGGGTTATTATTGCATTCTAAAGAACCTACATTATCACTCTTTTAGTGCTGGGAAAGAGTGGGCAGACCACTTTTATTCGACACTTTCTAGGATGGAAATTTTAGTGATAAAATGTCTTGCTGGGATTTAAAAAAAAGCTTTCAAAGTGTTTCCCCACTAAAAATGATAAATCAATATGCTATCAGAAAAATTTATGGTGGGGAAAAAACTGACTGGGTGGGGAAAAAACTGACTGGTCAGTTTCTTCCCCGGGGGAAAGAACTGACTAGTCAGTTTTTTCCCCGGGGAAGAAATGGGCCGGCCCAGTTCTTCCCCGGGGAAAGACTGGGACGGGGGAAAAAACTGACCGTTACACCGGTACTAATGAATATAGGTGTATGAAACACAGAAGCAGCATGCAGTCTTTAGGAATCAAAGAGGCTATTTTCTTTTCTTTTTAAAGAGCTAAAAATCCCTTGGGAGTTCTGATTTTTATACCCCGCCACACGTCAGTGGCGGGGTATTATGTTTTCACGTTGGCTGTCCGTCTGTCGTACGTACGTCCATCCATCTATCCATCCGCACTTTGTTTCCATTGGATAACTTAAGTATTTATCAACGGATTTCCTTCAAATTTTGCATATGCATTTGTACCAAGAATGTCTCACTTGGGATTGTTGATGGGCAAATTTCGTTAATTTCTGACAGAGTTATGGCACTTGTCAATGTACAAAAAATGGTTTCTGGCCTCTAGTTCCTTTACTACTTGGAGTATCATGATGAAACTTCACAAACATGATCGAAGTAACAAAAGCTTTTTATAAGCACAGAAATTTTATCATCGGGGGTTATCTGCCCCTGCCCTGGGGCTATATACACATATAAAATCATGAAAAATTCCATATGAAATCAGAGTTTAAAGCAATTTTTCTGAAATTTTCAGCAAATGATCAGATTGATGAAAGCCTCCAGTGATGCTCAAATTTACACCATGGGTGTCATCTCTCCCTGCCCCGGGCTGTATACATGCATAAAATGACGATAAAATTAACGGTTTTTAGGTTTCCCAATATTTAAGCACATTAGGGTAACCCCCTGTTTTGGTAGTATTCACTGACAGTCTGCAGACCATTAGGCATTTAAAGACTGACAGACAGACAGACAAAACTTTATTCTCTCAAGACATAAAACATGACATATGAGGAAATACATATTAACAACCTATAGCGAAGGTGAAATAAGATTGAACTGTCACTTTTTGCGATGCACCCACCCCACCCACTATGCATCCAAACATGTTTTGTTCTGTTTTGTTACGAGAATTGAAACAGAACAAAACAGAATGTTTGGATGCATAGTGGGTGGGGTCAGAGTTACGGCTGTTGGCACTGTCTTGCTGTATGGTAGTTTTCCCATGATATGACTTAGCTCATAATTTTGCTTTCAACTTTTGAATTTCACTGGACATTACTTTGTATTAGATATTAAATCTAAATTATGTCAGAGTCCTATGATGTTAAATAGTTGAATAGAATTATTACGATTGAAATACCTATGTTGACAAACTTTTCTCTATATTTCGAGTACTGTGTATTTACATCATACTTGAAATCAAACAGATCAACGTGTGCTGGATTTATAACTGGCCTTACCGTTGCTGCTTATCGATAAACATTGATTGAATCTTGATCCGTTCAATTTCTAAAATCGTGTCAAGTATTGATTACATGTAGAGAGGATTTTATTTCTAGAATCTGATCATGAAATTCGGAATTTAAAATGAGGTCAAACTTTCTTTTCAGTATACTATTAGCAGAATGTAAACAGTATTTTATGGGTATTTGATCAAGGTTGAATATATTTGGATTTCAACTTCAAATGTGCAATATATTTTTATGTGTTTGTTTAGATAGGTTCAAAGACACCAAAGGCCTTCAGTTTGAATTTTTGATAGAAGTTAAGAAGGAAAAAAAAAGATGGATAGAACTTGCTGCATAAATACCAGTTCAAGCCAGTTAAGTTAAATAAAGTTTCTAGGTTTTTACTGAATTTTCAGACATTTAGGATACAGATTGTTACTTAAATTTGTTTTATTGGAATACAGATTTTCAGATTTCCTTTTCAGCTGTTTAGAAATTTAATTTAAACATATCCATACTAAATTTAGTGTGGCATATATTTAAATGAAGATTTCGGACCTTTAGAATTTTCAGACATTAGGTTACAGATTGTTGCAAATGCCATATACAGGTATTCAGATGAAGACTGGATTCTTATTGAAATTTTGGATATTCCCGATACTATTTTGTACGGAAGTGCCTATTTGATCATCAGTTTGTTTGCAATTTCTTGTGTCCACTGAATGGCGATTGGAATTGTCACTGAAATGCGATTAATTCTTTATCAGAAAATGAATTCGGAAAATGAATTCTTTATGGAGAACGTTAATTTAATCTATTGATCATGTGCCATATGAAGCCATAAAATTACAAATTGATATTCTGCAGATAGTATAGGTTGCATAACCCTTTCACCCTAAATGTCAGAAATCACTCTTCTTTCAAATTTGGCCTTGATCATTGTTTAGAAAAAGAGTACAAACAGTATGACAGTGTAGATTCAGATGAGAATTGGCTCACTATGAGGCATTTCATCTTCGCAAATCTATATGAGCCGCGACACGACAAAACCAACAATGTGGTTGTGCGACCAGCGCAGACTCGGATCAGCCTGGGCATCCACCCGGTCTGGTCAGACTATTTGCTAAGCGCTTAAAGGGTAGCTAAGGGACTAAGCTACCTCCATGTGGACAGCGAAGACTGATCAGACTGGGCGGATGCCTAGGCTGATCTGAGTCTGCGCTGGGCGCACAACCACATTGTTGGTTTTCTCGTGTCGCGGCTCATATTTTGTAATTATGGGTCTTTTGGGTATCCGAAAACCATATTGTATCAAATGGTTCTCCGGAGTTTCCACTGAATAACCTTGAACTATTGGATTTACAGGACCTACCATTCAGCTAACCATTCAGTATTAAAGTGTGAAGTACCGGATTTGGAATTCTTTCAGCTTCAGGAAATTTTGGTTCGGAATTATGTTTGACTTCAGCAAATACTACACAAAACAAGTTTCTTTGAATGGGTTTATTAATGTGGGAAGATTGATTTTCTTTGATAAGAGTCCAGTTGTTTCGCTTTATTCTTGGACATATCTTTTGGATAGTTTATTGGCACATGGAAATAAGGGTAACATAGATTATCTGGATTCTTTGGAGCATATGATAAAAAGAATTAGGCAGTTCTCAAGAGACATGGTATCTTAATTATCAGATGAAACTGAGTAGAGGCATACAGAAACTAGGATTAAGTCTTACTGAACTCTTGTACAAATTTTCAGGGATATGGTGCTTTTAAACTAACAACTATCCTGCTTTTTTGCTCTTATCCTGTAGCTCTGAAGAATAGTACAACAAAGTTGTCATAACATAACAATGCTCATGACATCATCAAAACTTTTGTCACTAATTATGACATCACATCATGGCATCATATTGTCAAAAGGCCGTGAATGTTATGAGATCATGACAACCTTGTGTTGTATATTTTTCTGAGCTGCCTGATCGAGTTCTAAATTCTTATTGGTTATACTTCATCTTTTCCTTTGGGAAAAAGGATTTACCGGTGGAATAAGGATTTAAGGGTATGGATAAGCCTCCAAGGGGAATCACCAAGGTGTGCATGTCTCCCTTAACGCAGTTGCACTTAACCATTGGATTGTTAAACCTACGATTAAAGGCTTTCGTAAATGCTTACAGTCCAAATTCGAGGTTTGAATATAAAGTAAGCAATGTCAACTGCTTATCACACTTTTATAAGGCATCTGTATAAATATTAGAATGGTTTTGAATGTTTTTAAAATCTGTATGGTACTTGACCATTGACCACCAAATGTTTGATTATGGTGAGGTGATGTAAGGTCTCTAACCTTGGGGTCAGTTGCTAATCCTTTTGATAAATATGGGGGGGGGGGGGGGGGGGGGGGGGGGAAATAGTGATTTTGACTCTGGTTCAAATGATTATGAAACCCTTGTTTAGATGCATTGGTATCGTAAGGAGAATTATTCGAAATGGAGTGATATTCTGCTCCTTTTGAGTTTTGCAGTGAGCAAAGCAAGATTGAAATAAAAATAGTGACACTTGAAGCCAAAAAAAAAAATAGTTCAACTTCCAAACAGTGTAGATCCAGGTGAAGCAGATCAAAATGATCTGCCTCATCTGGATCTACACTGTTTTTCCTCTATTCTTTGACATCTCAATATGATATAGCTTGGACGAAACATTTTCTGAAATTTTGCAGACATAAATTTTGTCTTCTGCTTTTCTGGTTCTTTAAGGGGTAAAAGCATGCACTAAAAGCTAAGGATTTTCATCAGATTCTCCTCAGCAAGAGCTTGGCCAAGTGAGAGATTGAGCAAGACAAGAAACCATTGAAATCTTAGTGGTGTCAAGCAATTTAGCTCCACCATTCTCCGATGTTGACGATTAATTCACTTCCTGATGCATATGTAATGGGGTTCACTTGATTGGCTAGAGGTTTTATTACAACAAATTGATACCGCTAGTTGAGATTATTGTCCTTGATCAGTTGATGGTGCAGTCCTCTGTCATTGGGAATGGACATAAAACTTGATTAAAAGGTTGGATTTGGGATTTGGACGAAAATTGTTTCTGAAAATTTAGGCCAGGAATTTACACGTTGTAGTTGTAAAGTGAAGTTTGGTCCATAGTTAATATTTTAACCAAAAGTTTTGTAAAACTTACTGGCACAGTTAGAAACAGTGTAGACCCTGATCACACTTTCCTCGTAAGCAGCAGTCTGATCTGGCTCAGCCTGTTGGTAAGTTGTTTTTGCCCCAGTATAATGTTTGTCATGGCAATCAATCAGCTTCTGTCACATGATCAAGTGACATTCAGGGCTGAGCCCAGTTAAGACAATAGTAATATTTGGAACAAAATTGACTCCAGAATCCTAGATCAATACCGATAATTAACTATAGGATGAATTAACAAAATTATTCCAAGAGGTCATGTGATCAGAGTGGAACCATGACATGTGACTGACCAGTTCCCTTATTGGTTCAACTGGAAATATGCCGTTCCCTGGAGAAATAAAAAAAAAATGAAACAGACAGACATGCTTAATGTGAAATCGACATGCAAAGTCATGTGTCAGTCATGTGACAAGTGTGTATTGAAGATGAGCTTTAAATGCGATTACTAGTCACAGAAGTATTATCAGACATCTGGCAGGAGGAGGCTGACCATTCCGAGAGTGGTCATGGCTCGTAGAAATGGTGGATATTATTTGTAAACATGGAAAGTACTTCAGGGCGAACGATTACAAGGCTATAAATAGCTATGAAGGTAGGAATTTAAATGACTTTGAATGCAAATAGTATATTTGATTGTGATTGTTTGTATTTGATTGAGTTGTACTTAACCTTTTTACCCGAAATATGTGGACAAAATGCCTTAACTCATTGAATTCTGGGTATTTTTTGTTTGTGCTGAAATTGTCGTCTGCATCAAAAATCAAGAACATTTTGACAATATTGGTCTAACTAACTCTTGCAGAAATGATGGCTAGGCAGCAAACAGTTTGGATCTCAGATCAGGCCCCACATTTGTGGGGCCTGATCTGGATCCAAACTGTATGCCCAGATAACCCTAAAGGGGTATCCCGTATGGAATGGGTTAACAGTCAAAATCTAGATGAGCCGCCTATTTGGCAATGTTTATGTTCTCATTTCTTACCAGTTCATAGGCTTATTGCAGTGAAACGCTTGTAGATTTCTTGAGATGCGATTCCAGGAAAAGTCGATGATGATTTGTTGACAAATATAGTACATCAGACTAATGCCATTTGAATGTTTGAACACAAACCTATTTCTACATACATGTTTATTTTGGTTGTAGAAAAAAACAACAATAAAAGCAAAAGTAACAAAGTCATTAGCTTGCCTGAACGAAAGGTCAGGAAGAACTATTGTTGTCACCCTGGCATCGGCATCAGTGTCCGCATCCGCGTCCGGATTGGATGTTTTGGTTTAAGTTTTTTAGAGGCCTATATCTCCTTAACCAGGGGATGGATTCTTTTGATACTTGCGCTGTAGTTAGATATTAGTCCAAAGTTTTACAGGGTACGACCCCCACCCCACTCAGTGACCTTGATGTCAAGGTCATGAACTTAGAAAATCGGAGTTTTGGTTAAAGTTTTTTAAAGCCCAATGTCCCCTTAACCCATGGAGGAATTCTTTTGATATTTGCACTGTAGTAATAATCAGTCCAAAGTTTTCCAAGTACGACCCCCACCCCACTCATTGACCTTGATGTCAAGGTCATGGACTTAGAAAATTGTCTTTTTATGGTTTGGATGTTTTGTTTAAAGTTTTTTAAGACACATATCTCCTGAACCCATGGATTGATTTGTTTGATACTTGCACTGTAGTTAGATATTCGTCCAAAGTTCCCAACTCTGCTTAGTGACCTTGATGTCGAGGTCATGGACTTAGGAATTTTGTTTTTGATTAAAGTTTTCTAGTTGCATGCTGATTCATAATGCTTGGCATAGATTAGGTTTACACTTTTTTGAGTTTTCACAAAATACTATATACTAACTAACCCCACTGGATGACCTTGAAGTCAAGGTCATGGACTTAGAATTTTGTCTTAAAGATTTTGGTTAAAATTTTATATCAATGAAGACATAATTTTACAGTGCCACAATGGAGTCAGTTTATACTAATACTTGAACTGATGTTAGATAATGGTTCAGGGGTTCGATTCATCCTGCACCCCTCTACCCCCCACCCCACCCCTACCCCTCAGTTCTGATCTCAAGATCATGGACTTTGAAATTTCACATGGAATTTGTTTTTATTTTACTTTTATTTTAAGACATTTCTGAGATAGCTTTTGTTAGTAAATGTGTTGTCATTAATGGACATGCTTGCCTGAAGTTTTATGCAATGCAAACCACACCACCATTATTGAGTGACTGTGCGATGGGCAGGCACCAATTTAGGCGAGCTATGCTATCAGGCGACAGCTCTTGTTTTATTTTGACTTATCTGTAGAAAAATGAAACTCTGATCAGGGCCTTCACTGTTTATAACAAGTTAATTGCCAGTTTTTAAAATAGCCAGTTGAAAATGTGGGAGAAAATTGTAGTATTAAAATCATTTCACCAATTTTCATAAATTCATTAAGTCAAAGTTTGCATGATAATGTTGTGTACCTTAGAAAGGCTGCAGAAGAACATTTTTAGATTTTTGAACTCCGAGTAACTTTTTTTTCTGCAAACATATTTTAGAGTTTAATACTAATAATTTTCCTTTTATAGTTTAAGAATTGACATAAGTTGGTATTTAGTTCTGTGCAAATATTTTCTTGTGTGCAAACAAATGTTTTGAAAAGACTGATTTGGGTTCATGGTAAAATGAAGTGATCTGTATTGAAATGATATTCATCTGAAAAGTTCATATTTTACAAATTGTATGAGCTTAATTTACGAACATATATGAGAAGAATAAATTGAAATTTCAGGGCTTTTACCTCGCTATAAGTAAAAAAAACATAAAGTTCAGTTTGCACATGCAGTATGAAAATCATATTTTAGGCATGATAGAGATTTATATGGATACCATAAAAATTTGAAATATATGTATTGGGACTGAGAGTTCTGAGTAAACATTGAAGACCCTGATCAGACTGCTCCTGCAGACCCAGATCAGACTGCCTTGCTCCTGAAAGAGCAGTCTGATCAGGGTTCAGCTGTCATTTGCTGCATTACATGTCATAAGCTGTATTCCATGTCTTCAGCTATCATTAGCTGTATTCCATGTCTTCAGCTATCATTAGCTGTATTCCATGTCTTCAGCTATCATCAGCTGTATTCCATGTCTTCAGCTATCATTAGCTGTATTCCATGTCTTCATCTATCATTACCTGTATTCCATGTCTTCAGCTGTCATTTGCTGCATTACATATTTTCAGCTGTCATTAGCAGTATTACATATCTTCAGCTATCATTAGCTATATTCCATGTCTTCAGTTGTTATAAGCTGTATTCGATGTCTTCAGCTGTAATTAGCTGAATTCAAAGTCTTCAACTACAGGTATTATTAGCTGTATTCCATGTCTTCAGCTATCATAAACTGTATTTCATGAATTCATCTACCATTAGCTGTATTCCATGTCTTCATTCCATGTCTTCAGCCTTCATTGGGTGTATTCCATGTCTTCAGCTATACTTAGCTGTATTCCATCTCTTGATCTATCATTAGCTGTATTCTATGTCTTTAGCTATCATTAGCTGTATTCCATGTCTTCAGCTTTCATGAGCTGTATTCAATGTCTTCATCTATCATAAGCTGTATTTGATGTCTTTAGCTATCATCAGGTGTATTCTATGTATTTAGCTATAAGTAGGTGTATTCCACGTCTTCAGCTTTCATTAACTATATTCCATTTCTTCAGCTATCATTAGCTGTATTCCGTGTCTTCAGCTGTCTTTGCTGTATTCCATGTCTTCATCTTCTGTCATAAGCTGTATTCCATGTCTTCAGCTATCATAAGTTGTATCTTATGTCTTCAGCTATTATTAGCTGTATTCCATGTCTTCAGTGGTTATTAGCTGGTATAAGCTGTATTCAGTGACATGTCTTCAGCTGTCATTAGGTGAACTCCATGTCTTCAGCTATCATTAGTAGCACTTCATGTCTTCAGCTATCAATAGCTGTAATCCATGTCGTCAGCTGGTATTAGCTGTATTCCATGTAATGTCTTCAGATGTCATTAGCTATATTCCCTGTTTTTAGCTATCATTAGCTGTATTCAATGTTGTCAGTTGTCATCAGCTGTATTCCATGTCTTCAGCTATCATTGGCTGTATTCCATGTCTTCAGCTATCATTAGCTGTATTCTAAGTCTTCAGCTGTCATCAGCTGTATTTCATTAATTTAGCTATTAGAAGCTGTTTTCCAAGTATTCAGCTTTTAGTGGCAGTATTGTATTATTGGTAGCTGTTTTTGATGTATTTTGAGCCAGATCTCTCGTGTTTCGAGTCAAGGAAGCATTTTGTTATTAGAATCAAGATTGGAATGTTGCCCGCAGGAAATAAACTTAACAAGTTGGTAATTTCGTCCTTTAGAGATATCCAACAGTATGACAAGCGACAATTACCAAACTTGAATTAATTTTAGTTCCAGGGAGTGTTCCGTAATGCAAGCTCCAGATAAAGGGGGACTTTTGATGACAATTCTGGGATAAAAGTTCTTAGTTCTTTATATGAGCCGCGACACGAGAAAACCAACAATGTGGTTGTGCGCCCAGCGCAGAGTCAGATCAGTCTGGGCATCCGCCCAATCTGATCACACCCTTTGCTAAGCGCTTAAAGGGTAGCTTAGGGTCGAAGTTACCTCCATGCGGACAGCGAAGACTCTGATCAGACTGGGCGGATGCCCAGGCTGATCTGAGTCTGCGCTGGGCGCACAACCACATTGTTGGTTTTCTCGCGTCGCGGCTCATATGTTTAAATGAAATATGAACAAAAAATTATTAGAACTGTTACCAAACTTTTCACCTTATATGCAGCTCCTGTAATTACTCTTGGGAACACAAGTACTGGAAAACTACAGAACGATTCCAAATAGGGTCTCTGATTTTGTTTCCTAATTTGGGGTTATTCGGAGGTTATTGGCACAGAATGGTGGAATGGCGTTGATTTACAGACTGGTTCTGGCACTTAGAACTGTTTTGATTCTTTGTCCAGAGATGTTACATTTTGATTTATTGATTACACTAAAAGCTTATTTTTGTGTGATTACTGAATTTTTTCCCCAGTTACCAAAATCACTCAAAACATTTAAAAATTGTATAACCCTCATAAAATTAGGGAAAATAAAAGACTTAATCATCTGCCACATTGTTCAAAAACTGTTAGTGGAATGGCAAACAGCGTAGACCCTGATTAGACTGCTTCAGAAGGAGCAGTCTGACCTGTATCTACACTTTTTGCTTATTAATAATACAGCCTTTAATACGATTTTTTTATGAATGAACAAAAGGCACACAAGAGAACAAGTTTGTGTTAGACGATAATTCAAAGTAGCATTTTGTATTAAAAAGATACTGGAATTATTGCTTGTACTGTAAAAATGTCACTCACAATACAGTCTGTTATCGGTGAGTTTTGTGAGACTCAAAAAGAGAAGAAAAACAATCTTTATTACTTAATTGTTGTTAATGCTGATGGAATATGAAATTAAGAAATAAAAAGAAGTTTTGCATTGACCAAAGCTTCAGTTGCCCAGATAAGTCGGTATATGTATACTTTTATGCAACCTGTGTGTGGCCTGAGTTTTATATGTTACAAAGTTCTGTTCTGTTCTGTTCTAAGATGGTGGTTTAAAGATAAGTATGAGAAATAATGTAATTTCTATTCCTAGTCTTGTGGGCCTGTTTTAGAGCTGCATTACCGAGTTTGGTTTGCTGAGGAGTCTTGCCATATTTTCTTTCTTTTTTTTAGAAAAATAAGAAAAAAAATTCGCAAAGTTATGTACAGCTAAATCACCCAACAATAATCAGTGGCTTGAACTCTGATAAAGGACCAGTTATATGTTGAAAATATTTATACCACAGGGTATAAACCAGTCCGCCAATTTTTGCTTCCTGCAGAGACTGTCCATCATATTTGGCTTCCGCCGAGACTGTCAGCGATCTCTTGCTTCCTGCTGAGACTTCTGTACATGATAAATGGCTTCCTGCAGAAACTGTCCACATGATTCTGCTTCCTGGCTTCCTGCCGAGGCTCTCGGCAGGAAGCAAAGTCACGCGAACAGTCTCGACAGGAAGCAATTTTTCGAGGATAGTAGTCCCTGCAGGAAGCAAGAGATCACGGACAGTCTCGGTGGAAGCCAAATATGATGGACAGTCTCTGCAGGAGGCGAAAATTGGCGGACTGGTTTATACCCTGTGTATACCCACTCTGCTGAGGACTTGCAAGGCCACTGGAATTGTAGAAATAGCAGGAAAAAATGTACAATGTAAAGTTTGAAATGCAATCGATATATTTGCAGTTCTGACATACATGTATGAAGACACTCCAATGTTTGCTTTGATATAAAACCATACAAGAATATATTTTACATATTGGTGTTTGTTTACTTGTCATCTTCATGATAAAATTCTTGGACAAGATCTGTGTTGTCTGTATGTTTTGCTTAGTACATTGTAAAATGTATATACCCTAAAAACTTTTGAAATTTGAAGGTGGGCTCAGACCAAATTTTGAGCATTTTATAAACACTTTTGCTGCCAGAGTTTTCATGATTAATGTTAAAGTAAATGGGTACACTTTCAGGGGGAACAACCCTGCCTCCCTTTTTAATTGTGGTCAATTATTTACAAAAGTGAAGGAATATTTTCTCCGCAAAGTCGTGACAGATTATTTACGGTATCGACCACACTTTCCTCATTTTATTGACATAGATGGTTTTATGAGTACCCATCTCCTAGGTATGTCATATCTTACCGGGCTTATTAATACATAAATCTCGAGAGCCCGGCAAGCCCTTGATATGGTGACGGAGTATACGAAATCTCAATTACATGTCCTTATGAAACATCATCAGGTGCTGTAAATTATATGACCTTCTAGTGGAATTTAATGATGTCATCTTTGCAAGGTTAGTGGTGTCATCTTTTGGTCATGTTTGCAAATGCTATCAGAGTTATTGCCCATGCAGGATTCCAGTATGATAAGATAATTCAGAGAGAAAATTAATAAAAAGTTATTCTGTTGATCATAATTGCACTTTCCCTAATATGCTTAAGTACATGTTTTGGGACACCTAAAAACCATTAATTTTCCATTTGTCCCAAATGGAAAATTAATGTTTATTAGTGTCCCAATACTTAAGCACATTAGAATTAGTCCTGTATCAGTTATTGCCCTTTGCTCTGTATAAAAGTTGGTTCTTGGAACATTTGAACTGCTTCATTTGGTTCAAGCAGGCTTGCATTATGGTTAGGAAAAAGATTGTTTTATATGTCAGGAGAAGTCAGGGAATTTTGTGATTGTTGGTCAGGGAAATTGAGAGGGAATTGAAAAAATCAGGGAATTACAAAGTGGAGAATGTGTGGCACCCAATTGTGTCGCAGCTGGAGGATGTATGCCAAGTTTGCAACCCTGTTCTAGTGTGAAGACAAATTACATACTTTTTGGAGATACATGTACATTGTATAAGAAATTATTTTGAGAACTTATCTGAGGCCATGCAAAGTGTCCTAAGTGTTTTACAATACACATGTAATTTGCAATGAAATGGTGGCAAGTTAATATAGTCATAGTTATGACCCTTTGACTAAAAAAATGTCAAAATGATGTTGCTTAAAATGTCAGAGTGCTGGGAAATAAGTTGCCATTGACCTGCGTAAATCATGGTACACCATGGCATAGGGGAGAGTCGGGTAACTTCGGACAGCGGGTAATTTCGGACACTGACATTGTTTCCTTTACATGTCAGTTGTTTAGAACTAAAACAAAAATTAACTGGCCAAACAGAGAAAATCCTGATGAGACGGCTCATGATGAGCCGTCTCATCTGGATTTTCACTGTTTGCAATTGTATGTCCGAATTTACCCGCCTGTCCGAAGTTACCTGACTCTCCCCTAGTGTTATGATGTTTAGTCTGTGCATTGTTGCTCCTTTTGTATCCAACATCATAAAAATGCTAATGGTGTCTTAATGAAAAGGCTTTTTTGACTAACAAGTCATTCAGAAATAACAAAATGACATTGCATCTAACAGTGATGGGGCATGTTACCTGCATATTCACTGGTAATTTTAACCCTTTTTAACCTGGAAACCCATTTTTGGGACATATGCAAACAGTGACCCAAATTCAGACGCCTCACAATGCTGCATCTGAACAGTGTCTACACTGTTTGTTTACAGGAATTTCTATGCAGTAATACAATCAAAATTAAAACATTCACCTGAACCCCCTCTCCCCCCCCCCTTTAAAACTAGAAATGGACTCATCCCAATAAGGATGGACAAGTCCTTAACAGTGCTATGATGAATACCGTCACTCTTCATGATAAGTAAAATATTGGTCAAACTTAATAGACTTTGCTGTTGTTATTTATTTCAACAGACTTTAAGCGCTGCAGTTAAGCCTCCTATAATTGATTGTCATACAGGAAGAAAGACAACTCTTTCTGTCTTAGCTGAAAGTAATGTGTTCAAGGCTGGTAGAGTTATCTATATTTAATAAGACATGAAGTGTACTCTGTATGCAAATGACAGTCAGAAATAATTATCATTGCATTCTGCATTATAATTTGCATTTCTTTGTAAGTGACATTACCATAAATTTTCAAGTACTGATTACACCATGGACACCTCAAGGTGTCATTCTCGATGGTCTCTGTCATAACAAGCTGCAGTGATAATCACACTTTGACTTGTCCTGAGGGGAAATAATGATGTTTATGTGGGGTTAATTTGACAACTGTAACTAACGTAACTAGTAGCTCTTCGGACACGCAAAACATTTTAGTAGGGAAACTTTCCATGTTTGAATTTTGACAGGCCTGGTACACCTCCCATTTTGTTCTGCCATATTTACAAAGGGAAACAACTTTTGCGACCTCCTGTTTACTTCCCTTGGTGACAAAACCCTTCCAAAAAGGAGTTTACGCTAAAAGTAAATAATTTGTTTCCCTATAGCTGCAAAATTTTTTCTCCTTGAAAATACAAAGTCTGAGTGCAGGTTTTATAAAACTTTTGGCAAACAGTGCATGCCCTGATCAGACTGCTCTTTTGAGCAGTCTGATCAGGGTCTGCACTGATTGCTCTTGCATTTCTGTCCAATACTTAGAGGTACTAATGATAGGTGTTAGTGTCAATGTTGGTATTTGAATGACAGGTTGAATGGTATCCTCAAAACATAAAGATGGTAGTTAAGTGGACCACACCGGCCTGTAATTGGTGGTGGCATTGTGGGTCAGGCCGTTCAGCTTTTCAGTAGTTATGTTCAGCTTCAGGCGCAGTTTGTAACTCAGCAGATCTTTGAAATTTTCAATAGATTACGATAGCTTTTAAGAAAAGGAGCCTTAAAAAGTGGTAGGTGTGCTCCTTAGGAGCAGTCTGCGCTCATACAATGTTGTCTTCCTATTAACCCTTAAAGCATAAAAAAGCAGAGACAAAATTTGCATAATTTCAAAAAAGTTTTTTTTGTCCAAGCTATATCGTATTGAGAAATGAAAAAATAGAGGCCTATATATGAGGCGACTCATCATGAGCCACCTTATCTGGATCTATGCTGTTTGAAAATTCAATTATTTTCATTTTGGGCACTTTAAGTGCTAAACACACCTTCAAAATAATGTATGGACTGGTCCAAATTTAAATGTTGGAAAGTCAATAGGGTAGGGGTTAAGCAAGTCCCAAGTGTTCCAAATTATTTTCAGACATTCCTTATTGATTGTTCTTTTTCCGCAACTGCATAGAAATTTTACAATAATTGCATGTGGGTGGCTATTAATCTAATAAAGTGTCTGTTTGATGCTCAGGAACTTTTCGGTTCAGTTGCCGCAACTTGTCATGCGCATAAAATTATTGAAATTATA